>JACGAQ010002050.1:0-46967 GCA_014119065.1 Orius insidiosus
TTCTTACAATGCATTCTTTGGTAACAGGGTCACATTCATCAGAATGTCCATTGCAGCTGCACCGCTCACATGTACCGAGATAAATTCCAATATCTGTTCGGCAAAACCAGGAGCACAATCTTCACAAGATGTACCTGTGTAGCCTTCAGGACATGAGCATTCTTCAACAGCCAACGCTCGTTCACGACCGTGTTACGGTTAGTTGCAGTATCCATAGCTATAGATATCAAAGCTGCTTTAACAGTGTTGGTCGTATATGTTGCTTTAATATAAATAGACTGGATGTCGATAATGCCATTAGGAATGTTTCACGGTCTGCATCTCCACCATCGTCTCTCTGCCAAGCGGTTTCAACAAGTGGAACAGCAACACTAACTTCTCTACCATGGTCTATTCTCTGCTGTGAAAAGGGGATAGTTTAATGCCATTGATGCTGTTCATAATGACATCCGCTGCGTTGTTTTTGGAACCTGACCACCGGGAGCAGGAGTGTAGTTGATTTATAAGTTAAGTCTCCACCATATGACGTGACTTTGTCTTCCAAAAATGTCGATGGAAGGACCCAATAATAAATCTGAAACATCAAAATGATAAAAAGAAAAAAAAAAGTAGTCAAACCTCTTGATTGAAACGGTCGAAAACAAGCTGACCGTCTTCGATGTTTGCTTCACTTGGGCACTTGGATCAGACAATGGCGCAAGCCTGAAACCGTGGTCACTCCTCATAAAGTTTAAGTAATCTGGTCTCGATAAAGATCTGAGCTCCGGCATTCCTGTGCCACACCCATGCAGAAACATGGCAGGCAACCTGACTGTTCAGACCCAGATAAGAAGAACGAGTTCGGCTTGCATTGATCACAACGGTCACCAGTGGTCAAAGACTAAACAATAAATTATTAAACCAAATAGTCAAAAATTCAAAATAGTTACCGTAAACCAGAAAGCAAAATAAAAATACCAAAATTTAAAATAAAAATCAAATTTTTAACATGAACCAGTTATTAAAGCCTTCCTTGGAACTAAATATTTCTGCAATAACCTTAACCTTCTAAATATGGGAGTTGCAAAAACGCAAATTGGCTAGCCAATTGTGACTTCCTCTTGGTTCCAATTGAAAGACTTTTTTTGGTCTAAAGCTATTAAAGTACTAACCTTACATTGGCAACGCCCAGAAGAATCTGTTGTATTATACCTTGAACCAGCACTACTGCATTGCTCTTCTGCAAAATAAGATTTAAATATTTTTTCCTAATCTTTTAGTTAAGTTTTCAAACCTCTTCGACAGTAGTTGCCTGGCTCCATCGGGTTTCCAGTGTATCCATAATCGCATCGTTCACATCGCCGCCCTAAATACCCTATGGGACAGTCACAGGTCACTTGATTGTCTGAATCAAGCCGACAAGACTGAGCAAACCTAAAAAATTATTTGTATATCAATTTGGACTTTTACTTTTTAGCATATCATTACTGATTTTCTCCGGATGTGAGTGGGCATGGGCATC
Organism: Orius insidiosus; assembly: GCA_014119065.1. NCBI lineage: Eukaryota > Metazoa > Arthropoda > Insecta > Hemiptera > Anthocoridae > Orius > Orius insidiosus. The sequence goes on from JACGAQ010002050.1 coordinate 1,502, forward strand.
GCTGGCATGGGATCCCCGCGATCTGGAGCGCCATATTCCTCGAGGGCAGGCTCTGTGCACACACAAGAGATCCACCTTCTCGTCTATATCCAGGAGCGCATTTCTTAATAAGAAAAAAATATGAGTTTAACTTTGGTACATCACTAGTTACTTCACAGGATTGTCCTTGATATCCAGCAGGCATCGACATTGCTCCACATAGGCAGCTTGACCTTGTCCTGTATTGGCAACACTGGCAGAATCTATTTGTATATTCATGATTGAGGTCTGTATTGCAGGTCCTTCATAATATTGCGTCCTTATTAGAATGTTTTCAACATTTTCCAGTACTGTCATAATGTCCGCTCTAGTCGCTGTCCTCTCTCGACCTCTTCAATTAGATCCCATTCTCCTTGGAATATTCTGATAGATACTTCCTGATCAATACTGTTTCGTGATGATATTATGAATGGTTTCGAAACCAAAATTTTTCCGTTGCCCTAAAATTAATTATAAAAAAAATATAAATAATAATATAATGATAGCCATACTTGGATTATGACATCTGGAATTTGAAGAAGTGGTTTCCAGCTTTCTTCATGAGATGTGGAGAGTTTGTATTGATGTAGCCGCCAAATGAGTTAAGCTGGTTGGAGTGAGGAGTCTGGGAAGACATAGTATGATAGATCTCTTCACTGTCACGTCCACCACTTTGAGCTGAGATTCTGAATCCATCTTGACCAGGAATGACGTATCTTTGAACAGGGGATGTCTCGAGCATGTTTATTTCATAATTTCCGTTGATTTTTTCGTACAGGTACAAGTCTGTAGTCGTTTCTCGGTGGGGGAGTTGATAAACAAAGAGATCCGCGCTGGAGCATTCAGTAGCTTTTCCGAAGCAAAAGCAACTGAGGCATTCGTCTTGGCGGGTTGCTAATGCGTTAAAAGTTCCTGGTCTGCACACATGCCCGCGTGAGACGACTTCAATTTTATCATGGTCGTAGAAAATGGGCAGATTTCGTTGAAGACTTCGCATGAGTATGCTCCAGCGTCTTCTCTCCTCATATTCGGGCAGACCAAAGTCCCAACACCGTCAACACTGGTTTCTTTACATTTCTTCGGAACGTGTCGCCAATTCAGCCTCCAAGTAACTCTGGGAGTCGGAACCCCAGTGGCCGAACACTTTAAGATGAGTGTCTCTCCCTCTTGGACTTCAACCCTTAAGTCTAAGTACGGTGGAATAAATCTTGGCTTGTCTAAAATTTGGTATTTTGATTTAAAAATGGAAAATTGTTATTTTACTTAAACTTACAGCAACATCATCGCTTCCGTCTTGACACTCAGGAGTTATCACATCTGAAAGCTGAAGGTATGCAAAAGCTATCTGAGGCACATTCAAACTCCCATGTGTAGCATGTACCTAAACAAAAATTAAACAACAACGTTATAATAGCAAATTCTAACCATTTTTGCGTTGTCCACAGTTTCTTTCATCGGAGCCATCAACGCAATCAGCCTGACCGTCACACCACCAAGATTTGAAATACATTCTCGGTTATCGCACCTTTGCTGGTTTGGCTCCACAGATCTGTCCTTGAGCCTAAAATTTACCCAAGTTAAAATTTTTTTAAACTCGATGTTTGAAATTAATGAAGATACCAAACGGCGATATGAAAAAAATAAATAAAAAGGCCTCACTCGAACATCGGTATTCGTCGCTTTTATCCGCACAGTCGTTCTTACCGTCGCAAACTTGCGATTTTTTAATACATTGCCTGTTAAAACATGTTGCCTCATCTGCCCTACAAGTAGTCCTCGGAGGCGCTAGTGTTGGCCTCGTATCTAAAAAAAGAAGAAATGACAAAATACCATAAAAATAAAATGTTCAAGTTTTGCAAAGTCTAAGTGCAATTGCCAAAAGCCTTATAATGTGCTATCTTTTTCAACTAGTCTCCCACCTCATTATGATGTACCGCCAAATAGCTACAGCTAGAAGTACAGTACTGACAAAAAGTACAAGTACTCCAACTGCAATAGCAATTTAACAGAACTGGTACTACTAATAAGTAGCAGTAAGGACGGTAGTTATAGCATATACAATGTACAGGTATGGAACCTGATACAAGTACAGTATATTAATGAGGTTGAAAATTTGTGTTTTGTTTTGAACACATAGTGCGTGACGGTTTTCTACGTGATAAGCACATGCTTTATGCTCATCTTTACTCACCAATTATTTTTCTATTAATATTTTATTAAAACCCCAGGCTCGGTCATAAAGAAAATATAATTTTTATTGTTAATACATCGTTTAATTTAAATGTAGGGTTTTGTTAAACCCTAGATAAGTTACTTTACCTGTTCTGTCGACTTGTTTTTCAGTTAAACACCGTATTTCCATGCAAAAGGCGAATTGGTTAAATCCGTTAAATTTGCTGCTTGCACATAAATTTAAATACTATACTTAAACCTATTAGAACCCATAATAAAGGAAGAGAGAGAGAGAGAAAAAAAAGGGGGGAAAAAGGCACTTTAAAAGGGACATAAGAAGCTCATTATTTCATTATTTTTAAAATAGAATAGTGGGTAAAAAATGAATTTTCCCTACATACAAGTGGGAATCTCTTTAATCATATTGTATGCAATTGGCCTTGGTTAGTAGATAAAAGTTTTTTGACAACTTACATGGCACTACTTGGAGGAATACGCTGACACGGGCGCCTGGAGTGTTTGGAGGGACATTTAGCTTCACAAATGTACCGTCTTCTCCCATCTAAGCAAACAGTCATCTTCATTTCGTATATTGTATTAACACACTCACCTGAATATTTGGTATTTCAAGTCGACTTCCGCTATAACGTGATTGCCGTGGCATCTTTTGACCATTCCCACGAATCCAGTGGACAGGATACCTACCATCTCCAGTATCACGGCATTGAAAACTACTTCCTCACCTTAAAAAATTATTTAAAAAATAAATATAAATAAAAGAATAGTGACTTAGGTAGGTATTGTTACCTTGTGTTACTTGTTAGCATATTAAAAAATATTTTCATTATTAATTTTTAAAAAAATTAAAATTAACAATTTTAAAAAAGTAATGTAATAAAATGCCTAAAGGCCAACATAATACTATAACATTGTCAATAGTAGGCAAAAAACCAACTATTCAGTATATTATTTTTTTATTTAAAAAAGTAATGTAGATTCATTACTTAAAAATAACCTTTAAATCAACTAACCTTGTTTGATGGTTAAGTGGGTAGGAGTCGTTACTAAATTGATTTGAGGTAATCCACTACTGGAAACTAAAAAGATAATAATTTTAAGAACAGAAATATTTAAATTCTTGTTTGCATACTGCAGTTTTCTTCATCAGAACGATCGTTGCACTCGAATCGTTTGTTGCAAATCGCAGACTCCGGGACGCATTGTTGCCCTGACCTGCAGCTAACTCTCCTGGCCTACAACGTGTATACCTGTCTAAAAGAAATAAATATTTTAAAAAATAATAGGTACGTATTAAATTTTTTTAAAAAATACATAAAATTACAAAAAAAAAAAAAAAAAAAAACTCTTATTACCACCGCAGCTGTATTCGTCAGAACCGTCCTGGCAATTTGGTTCACCATCACAAACATAACTTCGGTCAATACATTGGTTTCCACTCCGGCAAGTAAATTCATAACTCTGGCATGCAGGAATAGGTGGTGGTGGTGGTCGTGGTGGCCGATACGGCCTTCGAGTATACGATATTGTTGTCTAATATTAAATAATAAAAATAAATGAAATAAAAAATAAGTAAAACAATAAATAATAAACAAAGATAATAATAAATAAATAAAAAATGATAAACTACTATATTTAAACTTATACTTACTGCAGTCTTCTTCATCAGAACGGTCGCCACAGTCGTTCGCACCGTTGCAGCGAAGGTAACTTGGAATACAGCGATCATTTCCACACTTGAATTCATTCCTTTTACACTCCTCTGCAATGAAAGATAAAATTAATTTCAAATTTAATAATTTACCAAAAGATTAAGATAAAAACCTTCCCATACCTGAATCCTGTGCATTAAAATTTTATCAAGTCCCAAAATAGACTGTACAAATTTATTTTTCGGTCTAAATACTCAAAAATCTATTTTTAACCCTAGACTATTTTGTATATAAAAATTCTAGTCAAAAGCATGCGTTGGTGCCTTTTTTTAAAAATTCTTTTAAGGTTAGTATTGTTATTGATTGACTTTTAAAGAAAGGCATCAATAGTTTTTCGGTGTTTTCCCCCACAAGCTACTGCAGGCGAACTCGTCGCTACGGTCGCCACAGTCAGGGATCCCGTCACAAATTTTGTTCTTCCGAACGCATTTCTGATCGTCGTAACATCGAAAGTCGTCCGCCGCGCAGTACGCTACAAGATAGAGTCGGAGACGTCTCAATAAAAGGAAGTTTATAAGCCTAAACAAGGTTTATAACCTCCAAACATTGAGGACGACGGACCTTTGTGTTATCATCGATGAAGACTGATAACAAAATACTGTTGCCATTCTGTATGTTAAGACTCATTGAGCCTGTACCTATCGATTGGGAAAATTCATTCATTACTGGGTTATTGCCAAAGATAAAGGAAGGTTCACAAATCGTTTGTGATATGAGGTGTTCTTAATCTTGGAATTATTCAGGGAGAAGGTTATAACCTTCTATAATAAGCAGATATCACTTTCCAAAATGGCGAACAGTATAAGGTCTTTTTTGTTTGTTTAAGATACCTACCTGGGCAGTCCTCCTCGTCACTTTTATCCTTACAATCTGTCACGTTATCGCACACATATTCCTTGACGATGCAGCCGCCACTCTTACACTTGAACTCAGTCGAAAAGCAATCCGTCACCTCTGTCGGAAAAGCATTACGAACGCCCAGAATAAAAAGAAAGCAAGAACACAGACGCCCAAATTATTAAATAAAAATAAACATCATTAGTATTTTTTAGCATTGTTTGTAAGCAGTCTACTATATTTACAGTTGAGTAGCGAAGCTTTAAGCTTCTAACGCTACCCTATATTTTACTTCTTTAGTTCATTAGTTATTTTTTTAAATATTCATCTTACCGCATCCTTGTTCGTCTTCTCCAGATGGACAATCGGCAATTTTGTTGCAGTTTTTTTCCGAAGGTATGCACGTCCCATCTAGACAACGGAATCGTCGCTCGAACAATCTGAAAAAATTAAAGAATTGTTACAATATGAAAAAATTGAAGGATCAAATTATCGAAGATTCCGATATCCATAGTTTTCCCAATGAATCGCGACGTAGATCTGGAACAACAAACCTCAAATGGTGCTCTCAGTCAACATGGATTTGAAATTTTGATCCACCAACAATACTGACAATCAAGGATCCAGTTATAATAATTATAACTGAACTTCAAATTCTAATTATTAGAATTATTGTATCTATATATGTATGAAATACGAGTATCTATTAGTAAAACTCAGGAGCGGATTTTGTAAGGGGCATATATTTAGTCGCTTTGAAGGTCCTCTATCGGATTACAATGGACCAGACAAAAAGATCCGTGTCTGCAAACAAAACTGGAAAACAAGTTTCACAGACAGCGCCACTTGAGAGGAGTTGATATCCATTTTACGATCCGAGTAAAACGTCGAAAACTCTCCTACCTTTACTGCAGTCTCTTTCGTCGGACTCGTCGTTGCATTGAGCCATGCCATCGCATCGGTAGATTCGGTTGATACAGATGCCGTTATCGCATCGAAAATGACCGGTGCATTTTTTCATCAACTAGGTAAAACTTTTATTTTAGGAAAAGATTTTTTTTTTTAAATTTTTCGGGACGGAACAAAAGATGACGGCACAGAAGTTGCGAAAAGTTTTATATGTACATTTTTTTAATTTACGGAAAAAACTTACAACAGTCATTTTCGTCGGAACCATCCAAACAATCTTTGTGACCATTGCATCTGAATTTTTAGTAATACAATGACCATCGGAACATCTAAATTGATTTTGCATGTTTCATCTAATCCATAAAATGAAGAGCCGAGATTTTTGTTAGTAATAAATAATATTATATTAAATTAATTTTATCATTAATAAAAAACTCAGGTGAGGACAGATACGGCCAGAGATTTCGAGAGGGGCAGATATTATTGTTGTAGATTTAAAGGTGCACAATGGAGGCAGCAAGAATACCAGGATTAATGCCAAGCACTGAGGGTCTTACTAGACATTCAAAGGATTATCATTTATGATAGTAGACCAGGGAAAGGAGACCGATTGAGAACGACCGTGCCCAGTCTGCGCCTGAGAAAATTTAAAAAATTAAAAAAAAATTACCGGAACAAAGTCTTTCGTCTGATTGGTCGTCACAATCTGGGCGTCCGTTGCACTTTCACTTATGTCGATACACTGTTGGTTTTCACAAGTCCATTCCGTAGCTGGATCGCAGGCTGCAAACAAAAATTAATTTAGACCTTTTTTAATAATGATCGCCCATATCTTTAACGCAATTGTCGCGTTCACCATGTATGGCACCATTCGATACGTGCGATCGTTACTATATGATTGGAAAGTTTAACCAATGGTAAGCTATTTACAGGTTAGTTCTTTGCATGCACAAAACTTACGACAATCTTCTTCGTCGGTACCGTCCGGCAATCTTCGACTCCGTCGCAACGTAATTTTATATTTAAACAAACCCCCGTCGAAGGACAAGCGATTCTACCGGGACAAACCGGCTGATAGTTTTTCTACAATTTTATTTATGTAAAATTCATAAAGGAGATTTGAAATAAAAAAAATCATCTTCGTCGTGTTCAAGTTTAAACCATTTTAAAAGAATTAAGCTGAAATGATCTACAAAACAAAGGCCTCTTGAGAAGCACATGAACCTCTGCCATTTATCAAAAGGATGATCCCGGGGATCAACCGTCTTTTCTCTGCCTACACAACGAGAGAAAAGAGTGATTAATAACCCAAATGTATTAGTTATAAATATTTATTTATTTTTTTAATTTTTACAACTTCCCGAATTTAGTCTTTCGAAAAGATAGGAAGGATTTCTTTTTTTTTTCGGGTCTTCTTGATTTATTCAAAGAGGGTGAGAACGGGGATGAGGTTTCCGGCTTGACAATAGCCCACGGATTTTGAAGGATTAAAACAAAAGAGGAAGTTGAAAAGGTATTATAATTTATTAATCATCCGCGATCTTTACATTTCAAAAAGAAAAAATCCTGAACAGTTTTAGATTTAAAAAACTAATGAAGAAGACTTTTTATAGGTTCTTATTTTTGTGTTTGTTTGGTGTAAAAGAAAACAAGGAAAAAACACTAAATGAGTAAACTATATTAATCAAATATCTTTCATTCAGTGAGGAAGCGCCACTAGCGTCTCACGTACAATTTCGAGGTTAATTTTGAAATTTTAATTAACTTAACGGCCTCCGCATTTTTTCGTTCTCATCATTCAAGAAATACGCGAAAGACGGGAGAAAAAGATCGTTTAAAATGAATTAAAGACTGTAAATCCTTAAGGAGGATATTACGGGTGGTAATGTGGATTTGAAAAGACGTGGGGCGCTATTTTTTTTTTTGTTTTTTTAATCTCGAAAAACGGAGTGAGAAAGAAAAGGGGGCGATATTAAAAAGAATGTACCATCTTCCCTTCCAACTTTTGAATAACTTACTAAGAAAAGCAAAAATTGAAAATAATTTTTAGAATGGAAAAAATAAATAAAAATAAAAAAAAGAGTTATTAGTGATTGGACACAGCAATATAACTTGAGCCTCCATCTGGGCCCAACTCCCGAGAAATGGCTTTGACTTAACAATATGTTTAAAATTTTATATTACTAATACCACTTTTATTATAATTATTATTTATGTTTTAAGGTATAACGCTGTAAAACAATTATGAAAGGGCCGAAATCAAGTCTCATTATTGTCCCGGGTTAGATTTCATAGAACAATTAGCAAGTCCGGTTTCGCCTTTCGTCTTCATTAATTTAATGACGGAAACGTTGAATATAATCGGGTTTAAGAGAGTGGATTTGCGGTAATTAAAGTGTTTTAAAAAAGTATTTGAAAACCGATAGCCTGGGGGTAGGTACCGGAAAAAAAAGGAGGGGTTGTTGTGGATGTAATCAAGTTGTAGGCGGAGTAGGTTGACTTAGAGCTCATACCCCGAATTGCTTTCTTAATGCGGAGGAATACCCGAGGAAAACATATTTAACAGGTTTCTTACCGAGGATGAACGACGAGAGGCCGGAGGTTCGCGGGAAATCAAGTTAGAATTCGCGGAACCGAGGGATTTATCACGTGCGTCTTTTTAATAAAGACGAATACGCACGAAGTTTTAATTGAGAGTACCGAAAAACCCCTATGTTCGTGAGAATGGCGTTGCATCAGAGCCATAAAGACTAAAATAAGATATTGAAGAAAGAATGAAAGAGGAGGTTGATTGTAGTCTTCTTCAAAGTCGTCTAAGTTTTCCCAATGGTAGACGTAAAATAGCCAATGGCGGCTGCTGGGTTTGCTTGGTGCACTCCGGATACTGTACTGTAAGGATTTTATTTGTTAGTAGTATCTGGAAAAATTTTTTAGGTACAGCCCGTAGACTGATAGTCAGATCAAGGCAGCATAGAGAAATCCCAGATCCATCGCTTATGCGAGAAAAAAGATTACTGTCAATGTAAGTTAAACCCTAAGCTTTCTTTATAGAATTTTCGAAATTCTAAAAAATTTTTTGAATAACGGAAAAACACGTAAAAAATGAAGGGAGGAAAACGTCGGTTTTATAATGTCGCCTTTTTAACGACTCGAGGCAAATGAGGTAATTAGTCGAGTACCCTAAAGAGATATTTGGCTTAGAAGAGGGGAAAAAAATACATAACAAAAAATTTAGGGCAAGATTTAAAAAAAATCGAAAAAACTGACGTTTTTACGTGAAAAAAATATTCCCTAGATTCGGATAAAAGGGACATCGAAGTTTTCTTGAATAATTGATACAGCTAAGTGAGAGAGGGGAAAAAAATCCTACGATTATGTGAATAGAAAATTCTTCCGGAGATACGAGAGAGGATTTTTTTTCTTTTTTATTATAAATTTTATATGTATAAACAACATGACTCTTCTCGTTTTAACGAACGCGATATTAAGTTACCAATTTATTTTAAAGAAAAAAAAATCTTTCTTACGTTTCCGGAACTAAAATTAATTTTTTAGTAGGGGAAATAAGGATGAAAAAATAAGGGTGCAAATTAAAAGAGTTTTTTTGGTTAAACAATATGAAAGCGATTCCATTCATATAGAAAAAGGCTCAAATTCAACTCAAATTGAAAACTCGAGTTTTTAAACGATTGAAATGCAAACGTGATTTATAAACGCGATTAAACGGAAAACAGTCCGTTTGGGAGTTATTTAATTTAAATATTCAGAAAACCGACAAGACCGCCCTCCGGTGTTTAACTTGAACATTAAAATACCCCCGCGTCCACCTTGAAATGAAAGTTTCAAAAGAAACATTGAGAAAACGTCTTTAAATCACCGTACATTTGAATATTTCCTCATCTTATTTATCGTCCCTTTGTTTTAGTCAATTTCATTACGATTTCTTTTCGCATGCGGTTCTTTTTTGTGTGCTCTTTTCCTCCCTCTTCTTTTCTTACTCAACAGTACATTCCCGTTGACATCCCCCTTGATGTATTGTCCCTGCACAGTCTCTTATTGGATACATCAATATCAATATCATGTCTTACCTTCAAAGACGAAAATAAGAGAAAAAACCACCATATTTGGGTTACAATTTTTGAATTTTTTATCAATTATTGTAAAAGAGTCATATAAATTCATGAGCCGATATATGACCAATAAATTCGACCCCTTTGAAGGTGGAGAAAACTCGAGAGGGCTTCTTTTTTTTTTTTCTTCTTCTTTTTGAATGTATGAGACCGTCTTCTTTTAGGTTTATTCCGGTGTCGACCCTTTTACCGTAGAAAATATACAGGGAATTAAAAAGTGTGGGAATTGCTCGAAATAAAACGTTTTTTAGAGTTATCATGTTGAATAAGCCAAGCGGAGTAAAATAGCATAAATTGGGAGGTCGAAAAATAGTTGAGAATAGAGAGTGCCTACATCTCGTCCGAAAGTATTCTCATCCTAAAGTATTCTCGTCCTAAAAATATGTGGAAAATAAAATATTACTTAAAATTAAATGAAATGTATTCTCATCCGAAAGTATTCTCGTCCTACTGTCTTCTCGTCCTAAAACTAACGTACAAATGGCTGCGTCGGAGAAATGCGCAGCGTTCCACGCCAGCAAATTTTAAACTCCTTTTTGCGCCTACCGAGCTCATCATCCATCCCAGGACCGCCTACAGGGTGAGAAAATCCTCGCGAGAGAAAAAATTAACCCCCTTTTGTCATAAACGAGCACATCCTCGCGAGAGGAAAATTAACCCCCTTGTGTCACAAAACGAGCTGATCCTCGCAAAAAAAACAAACCGACCGTGACTTGCTGGGTGGAACGCTGCCGCATTTCTCCGACGCAGCAGTTTTTGTACGTTAGTTTTAGGACGAGAAGACAGTAGGACGAGAATACTTTCGGATGAGATGTGTGCCCCCAGAATAGATAGCAAAACCGAAAACCATCCGAATCTCATTTTCGGCAAAATTTCAAAAACAAAAAGCTCTTCGGGAAAAGAAAAACTAATTGAAAATCTTCAGCCAAAAAAAGAAAATTTAAAGTAAACAATAGCCAAAAGCATATTTTTTCCACCAAAATCGAATGAAGCCTCAGAGGGCAATACACCCTAGACGCTGATTTAAAATACTTATCTAAAAATCGAAATTTGGAAGAATAAAAAGAGTATTTTTACATAAAATTTAATTTTGAAGAACCTACGTAAGGAATTTTTTTAAATTAAAAAACTGGTTATTAATTTTGTTTTAAGTGCTTCGACATGATTTCATCTGTTGACAAAATTAATGAAGAAAAAAAATTAATTAGATAAACAAATCAGTGTAAAAGCTTAAGACATTTTTTCCTTCCCCTCTTTTCCTTTCTTAGCATCGTCCATAAACGTGTCCAACTCATTTAGGTTAATTACGAAAGCTCTTCACTCACCAGACGAAAGGGGGTGGTTGTGGAGGAGGAGAATCTCCTTTTTTGACGGTGTTTTTATTAAAAGGAAGAACGGCCACGGGAAGTCTTCTAAGAGCTTATTAAAATCACGGACGGTTATGGCCGGAGGAGGGGACGAGAAAAACTTTTTTCGAAAATTATCGTCAGACCTTAAGTCAACTGAATGGTTTACGGCGTGCGGTCACCGGGGGAAGATTATTAAAAAAGCTTCTTAGAAGATTAACTAAATATTAGAAAATAATCCCGTCATTGAATGTCACGAAGTATAATCACGAGTGGAGATTTTTAAAACGATTATAAAAATCAAGATTCACGGGGAAAGAAAAAAAACATGAATTTTTTCGCATTAAAGAGAGAGCTAAATGGCAAACATGATTTTGTGTCCAGATCCAGATTATCGAAGAAACAAGTTCCGGTGCTTTTCGGGCTTTGGCGTGATGGGAATATTTCTTGTTAATGCCCTAAAATTGTCGAGGAAGATTTATAATTCAGCAATTCTTTTTCCATAAAAATTAACCCACACCGGAAACCATCTCTCGAAAGAGTACAAGTTGGTAATACTATTCATTTTTGAAAAAGTTTGTCTGGGATTGGAATATTTTTTTGGTTTAAGGGAGAAGAGGGTAACACTGTAAGTGTCTCCCTAAGGTGCTTCCTCTCTGCTGGCACTCTTCACTTCTACACACAGTGAAAAGAGCAAGTCTACGCACAGCGAGAGGATGCACCTTAAGGAGAACTTACAGTGTTACCCTCTTCTCCCTTAAACCAAAAAATATTCCAATCCCCGACAAGTTTATTTAAATAAATTACTTTTCTCTCCCTGCATAAGTTTTTTTAGGCAGTTTATCTAGTGACAATTGGTCCTCCACGGAATTTTTAGATTTTTATGACCCTTTTTATAAACATTATTTAACTTTTGAAAATAAAAAAGTTGGATAAAGGTCGAAAAAGGGAAAAAATTTAAAGAGTTTATGAGTGTATTTTATGCTCGAGTTTAGCCATAGACGTACGTTAAAAAAAAGTCGAGTCATTGAGGGGCCAAATTAACGTTTTAATTTGTTAAAAGCGTCGCGCATTCTCGTCCCCGCATTGAAGGCATTGTAATAAAACGCTTTTTGATTAAGTCAATCAACCGTCGGGGGTTTCGGATAATTTCAAAAGGGGTCCCCGGACGAAAATCGATATATGGCCGATGAAAGAGAGCTGGGACATAAGAATTAGCGCATACAAGGCTAGCACTGTCGGCCCTTTTGTTCCAGGTGGAAGCATTGTCTTCCGTCAGGGCGTTTCTATTCAGGCCGCTTGGTTAAGTTAATTTAGTATTTAAAACGTCGGGTTGGAAAAGCTTTTGTTAGGTTCATCAGGTTAAGCCGGTTTCCGCCCTTTCACAAAATTCAAAAACACAGGGGCACGCTCTTCCCTTCCCCTCTCGGCCGTCCCTTCAAGTTAATGTCACTCCGCGAAACCTGCGAATTTGACATTCTCAAAGGTTAAGCTAAAATGCAAGAAAATTTACATTATATTTTCTCATAGTAGAAATGAAATGCGCCTTTCTTTTATTAATAATGCCCCTGAAAGACTACGAAATTCTTATCAATTCATTTTCCGGGTTATTTCAGGAGGGCAAATACTTCGCTTTAAAGCTGCTCGGACGATGAGTATTAAAGGTAGGTAATTTTTTTAAAAAACCATCAAACTTAACAGATGAAGTAGAAATTTTTGGCCCTTTTAGTGCTATCAAAAATTATTGTTCCTTTGACAATTGATTTCTTACAATGCTTGGAAAATGAAATTCGCAATTCGGCCCCAAAATAAACAATGATCGAAAATTTCCGACCAAAATGTGAAAATGAAAGGGGCGTTGGTTTTTTTCATTTTAGCTATTAAGTAGGTTCAAAAGCACTGAAATCATATTTTTGCTGCCCTATCATGCTCTTTTTTTATTTCTTCCATTTTTAACGTCCACCTTAGCCATTTTTGACCCTTTTTCCCTTTGTAGATTTTTTTTCCTTCTAAAAATAAATAGAGGTTTTTTTCGTACAAACGGAACTAGACCATTTTTCTGCCTGGAGTTTTTGAACCCTAAAATCATGTTTTAAGAAAAAAAATCAAACCTTCGTAAAGAAAAAATGGCCGATATCTGTGAACCGCATAAAATGTTAAGCAGGGACTTAACGAAGCATGAACTCTTAAAAGGCACTTACGCCTCATCCTCTGATCACTTGAATTTTTTTCAACTTTCCATCTTTCCTCTACAGCTGAAAAAGATCTTAATACAGGTTTTGTTGAAGTAATTAATTGTAACAAGGGTTCTCTCGTTGCAAAAGGGTACGTCGTATGTGCCCTTTCAAGACCGCCCTTCCAGGTCGGGGGTGAGGGCGGATGCTTGTATTTCGACACCGTTCCTAGACAGTCGAGGGGCAAAGGCACTTTCGAGTGTTCGCTCCGGCGTTATTGCCTGAACACAACACCAGTTAAAAGGAGCGGAGGAGTGTGGAAAAGGGAAACTTAAGTCACTTCTCCTCTTATCTATATTGTCTTATCATTAAATAATCTTAACCTAACCCTTACTTTTAATTTTCTAATTTCAGTCTACAAAACCGCCCCTTTGAAGGCGTTATCTGGGGCAAACGTCACCGGTCAACCTGCCTTCTATGATCTACTATGATTTCACCAACTAGGTAAATCGAACTTCCACAAAGAAAAGTTATTGTAACACCCTAGATGACCGGTTTTTGGGAAAAGGTCTTCCAACACTATCCTTTTCGACTGGAAAGTTAAACTGGCACTGAAAAACGAGAACTTTTTCTTCATTTCCGCTCATATTAACGAATATAAGACAAATAAAAGAAACCCAATACTAATAACGTCTCCACAACCCCACCTCGTAATCTTCAATCTACACAAAATCGTGAAACACGCCCTTCACCAAAATTGCCTCTTTTTTTCCTATCTTCAAAACACACTCATTTTTCAAAATTTACATAATTAAAATTCGAATCTCAATTTACTGGTTTTAAAAACCGGGGTCTAAATCAAAAATTTTATATTACATCCCGCCCAGTGATTATTTTTCATAATTTAAAATAATAAATTTTATCCACCCCTCCTGGGAAAAACGAACAAATATGTACGTTGATTGGCATTCTTCATAAGTATTTTATGAAGAGTACCTATAACGTCAGGCAAATTTTTTTTTCTTTTTTTTTTAGGGTTATTAATTGGATACTTTAAATTTGACACTAGATTGACTTTGATGGGAATTTTATCTTTTCGTATGAACCCCACCATAATGAGAGGTGTTTTCAAAGCATATCCATCGATCTTTTAATTTAAAAAAATAAATTGTGCATAACAATAAAAATTAATAAGAGACTCATAGAAAAAAAATGACCCTGCGGTAGCAGGGTCTAAAAGGTAGATTTCTTTCATGATTAAAATTAAAATGTATAAACACAAAATATAATTATGTTATAAAAATGATATAAGAAATTGCGCGACTGAGCCCCTAGAAAAACATCTGATAATTTTATTAATAAAATATTTAATAATTTCCCGGTATAAATTCAAATTTTTTTAAAGTTTAGCTAGTTCAATATTTTGCGCCTGGCTCGTCCAAACCTGCTTTAATTAATTTTTTACACGCCCTCGCAGAGGTCTTAAAGTTTTTTTGCAAAAGGACTAGGATTTCAATAGAAAATGCCAATTTTGTCTTTTAAGCCCTAAGTAAAGTAGGTGAATCGCTGGTCCGATTTCAGCCATTAACGAACTCGTCCGAGCTATTGAGATAAAAACTCTAAATACCGGATATCGTCACCCTCACATTAAAATTGCTCCAGTTATCGTGCTAATATATACATATGTATATATAAACTTGGTACATTACAATAGGTAGATTTTTGAAGAAAGAAATCTACCTAAAAGGACTTAATAAAATAAAGAAATTTTATTTACAGGGCCCTGAGAAAATGGCATTCAGGATGCCTAAAACGATACAGTTTAAAAAAAATTACATACTTTTAAACGAAGATAATTAAGTTTCCAATTTATTTTCAAGAAAATTTTGTTTTTTCCTTTACATTTCCGGAGCTAAAATCGAATTTTTCGTGCACGTTTCCAAGCCATAAAACTTAATATAGTTCCCAATTAAAAACAAGAATAAACAACGAAAAAAAAGGGAAATTAGAAAATAATTTTTTATGAACTTATTTTTTTTAACATACTCAATCGGGATCGATATCGAAGATGATTTTTTTTACAATAAATTAATTCTCTTTTTTTGTTTTTTAATTGGCTACTTACGTCCGAAAGCGTATCGTAGGTCAAAGAGGAGGAGGATCAAAAAATGTGATATCGTTAACATTTTTTTTATTTCAGGTCCCCAATCAATTAAAGCATTTGATCATTTTTACGTCTCGTATACTAAAAATTGTTCAATTTTAACTCATTGTTTGAAATTCATTTGTTTACAGGGTGTTTCCTTTTATTATTTATGAAGGGATCGCGGTTTTTAAGTTTTTTTTAAAAAATTAATATTTTATCGATCTGAGTTTAACGCTAATCGCTTTCAACGTAGATACACGATACGATTTTCTATTTATTCCGCGAGTTTACTCCTGAAAAAATGAGTTTTCTAATTTTTTTTTTGTTGAAGACGTGAAATGGAACACCCTGTATACCAAAAAAATTATAAATGCGTTTACAGGATTTTTCAGAAGCTGAATCGAACGTAATTATCGGCCGTTTCGATAAGGATCTCGCTTAAGCTACTTTGAAGGACTAAAAAAAATAAGGGGTGGGTCGAAATTGACGTTTAGTTTATTGCTCAAATATTGTTTAGGTCGATACATAACCCCTCTTTTTAATACCCGATTTACCGAAAGATATTTTTTAAGGGCAGCCGAGAACTAATTTTTGAGTCAAACGCATGAATTCGAGGAAGCCCAACAGTTTTACCAGGGAAAAAAGATTCGATTCTGTAAGATTCGAAAGCACGATTAACAAAATTTAAAATCCTCAGAATAAAGAGCTTTCTATAATTGATCAAGTTCTCCAGTTATTTGTAAAACTTGAGCTTGTTTATTTCGAAAAAATTAATTAATAAAAATAGTTATAAGATGGAAAAAATAGGTAAAAATACTAGTTGGGGGAAAACGCTATGCGACATAGCGTGAGAGTCGACGATAAACGAGGATTTTGAGCGCTCTTCTTGGCGTATTCTTGTCATCGGAAGGATAGACGTCGTCGTAAAGGAGAGGGGGTGATTGTGGGGAGGGGGTCACGAAGTACTTGTCTTTAAAATATAAATCAAAGAAAATACACCGGTGACACTTTTACAAGCCTATAAAGCAAAATTTATCAACGGTCGCCATGGCGATATCATAGACAAGTTTTTTCTAGTAGGAAAAATTATTCCCAAAATAGCAGTGACTAAACAGGGGGGAGGGGTAACAAAACGATGATGTCACACTTCGGATGTTTATAAAAATGTAGACTAAACAAAATGGACAGTGAAAAGAAGAGAAAAAAAGCGCTAGAAATGCCAAAAATTTAAGCTGCGTAGAAGCCATGAGAAAACGTCTCAAGAAGCCAGAAAGACCCATTTGGATTGGAAAAGACATTTACGTGTTTATCATTTTATATCAGAAAGCTCCCTCCACGGCCTCCTCGATATCGCCGAATCTAAACAACACAAACCCCGGTCAGGGACGTACGGAAAACTGAGGATTATTCCTCCAGTAATTTCCATAGCGTGTCAGACACTTTTCGTCCGAAAACGATAATTTTATAAATAATAAAATCGACCTAAAATCTTTTTTTGGTATTAGAAAAAAAAGCCATTTTAAGACTAATTGATGTTCGGTTAAGATATCGGCCTCAATTAAGGAGGCACTGATCAAAATTGAGGATAAGGAGTGTTTTTCGGGATTTTTTTCTTCGTTACTAAGTTTGTTTGCAAAATCTGTTCTTTGAAAATTCTTATTTCGCATAAAATTTACATTTTACGTGACGCTAAATTTATTAAAGGAAGATCGAAACCACTAGGGAGGTGAGAAAAAACGCTGACGTCATACACGCCTTTTTGACAGTGGAAATTGAATAATAGAACTAATGAAACTCTTTTTGACCTCAGTTCGGTTTCTTGCTGATCGTTTTTGTCGCATGTTAATAACCCAGGAAGGCCGCCGGAGGGGTAAAGGGACGTTTTCTGAAGGGGGAGGAGAGATAAACTGGGCAAAGTGCGGAGAGGCAAAAGGATTACGAGGATTAGCGTTCCTCGTCATTATAGCTGAGTGGAAAAAATTGTATACTCTTGTTACATCGATCCCTTCCACTTTTTTTTTTTATCTCTTCCATAGACTGAATATTGCAGGTGAAAAAAAAAGGGCTTTTTCTTTGTTTCCATGCTCGGAGTTCAAAGCCTTTTGTAAACTATTCGCAGAATCGTAAGGGACCTATTATAAAAAAAAAATTTCCGAAGACCATTGGTAATACTTCTAGAGGAGCTGCGATCCAAAAAAGCTATTACACTTCATGCCATCTTTTTTAATTTATTTAAAAAGCATAAAAAAGGACTGGCTATAAATGATATATTTTTTCAGAAAATAGGATAAAAGTGCAATAGAAAACTAAGAAATATAGATATAAATTAATAAAAATGCATATTAGGTTGAGTATAAAAAGAAGTGTTGATGATTTTTCTAGAATATCGGACACCTATTTCCCTATTTTCCCACTTTAAATTCAATTTTCCTCTCAATCCACGTAATTCGAACTTTAAAATAAAAAAAACGAAGAGTGGGCGGGGAAGACGATAAGTAGAAATCTTATTATCATAAATGGAAAAAGTTCATAATAAAAAACGGAAGGAGGAATATGTGTAAAGTTTTAAGATGAGTCTGATACGTTTTTCTTAAACAAAATGAAAGTTTTTACTGCGATCTTTCTTTTTTTAAAACATTTTTTTTGTCTTAACTTTTTAAAAGTTTTATAATTAACTTCTTTAAGATTGCGAATGATGAGGAAAAAGCCGATATTTTTGGGGTAAAGGGGGAGAAAAAAATTTGTTAAAATTTTAAATGGAAGGTGTTAATGTCGGATTTCGGTATGTCCGGAAAAGGGGATTAGTTGGCCCCGTTGTTCTCGGATTACTTTATGTACATATAAATGTTACCGCGGGTATTTCCCACTTAGCCTTGTCTGTCCATCTGTCACCCGAAACGGACAAACTGAAGACAAGTTTACGTAAATCCCGAAGGCACGATTCTTCAATCTCGAATGGTTTAATTCAAGCTTTTAATAGAATCTATTTTAAATTTCAAGAACTTCAGGACTAATGACCGAAAGAGGTAAATGAAATAAGAATGCAATCTAGAAAGCAAAAAATCCAAGGTCGCTCTAACTGCTAAAATTGTTGTAGTACATAGCCTCAGGTAAAAAAATCTTGAATTTTACGTCCTCAACAAACTGTTTTCAAAGAAAAAAGAACAGAAAAAGTGTCTTAAATGGCTAAAAATGACATTTGTTGAGTTAAAAACGCCAAAACTTCATAGAAAGGCCACTAAAGGCTGAAAGGAATTCCATTGTCCCACAGAATATGGGATATTTTGGTCGAATTTTACTTGGCCACTGCGATTTTAGCTAAAGGTTACAAAATGCCACCATCTTGGAGACACAATAAGGCGTAAAATTATAATTTTAATAGGAAAAAGGGAGATTTAAGCCCTTTACTTCTAAGAATTTTTCGCTTGTAAAAAGAATGCCATCATATCGCAGAATAACAACGTAAGAGGCTAAAATTTTGATTTTTTACAGAAAAAAGAGTGGAATAGGTTAGAAGTGCCATTTTGCCGAAGATGAATGAATAACTTATGGAAAAACGGTCATAATTGGCTAGAAATGGTATTCTTTCGTTATAAAAGATCATTGAAGGTTAAAAAAGATTTCTGCGTGAGGTCCTGAAAGCGTCAAGGGCTTCCCGTGAAAATCTCGTAAAAAATTTATGCTATCACGACCCAGATGAGAATGGGCGATGTAGAGAAAAAAAAATTCAAGCTCTTAATAACTGAAGAACAAAAAAGAATAGAAAGCTTTTAAAAATCAGAAGTTTTTTTTTAATTTGTTAATTTTTTTCGCGAAGTTTAACTTACGATTTATAATTTTCTGAAAAATCCTGCATATTAAGCACACTTTAAGATATAAAAAACGAATAGACCATCACATTCTCGTCCGCGATAAACGAAAATGCAAGGAGAGAATTTCACCGGGTGAGGTTGATTTCGCCGAATAAATTAACACGCTCACCCGGTATACAAATCAGGTATGGAAATCGAGAAATTAGAAGCGTGGTAATTTCCAGAGAATGTGATGGCGAGTAAATATCAAACCTTAAAAATTTTAAATAGAGAGAGAAAAAAAAATTTTCTCCCTGGAGTCACTGCACAAGAGATCGCGCGTGTTTTGAGGGTATTCGGCCGTTGTAAACGAGGGGGTTGTGTTCGGAGTGAGCGGGTCGGATGCCAACCTGTGACTGAAGCCGCGAAGCCGAGAGATCGGGGAGGCAAAGAGCGTCGGCGGAGGGTCAAAACGAGTGGGGGAGCTTAAGAAATAAGTTGACTTTTTCCCTATTTTAAACAATCTTTCAAGATTTTATATCTTTTCAAGGAAAAACACCCGCCTAATATGTGCGGAAAAGAAAAATGTCTCTACGAGACGATTGCCTCCCTTTTTTTCCCCCTTTCCTAGTATGTGTTTCTTTTCATCAAATTATTAAAAGCCTAGCCTTTATGATCCTTTTTCGGCAAGATGATGGCATAAGTCCGTATGAAGAAAAAGATTAGCTAGCGTTATGAAACGATTTTTCATAGAATTTTGTACTGGTAGCTGTAGAACTATAAAAAGAATAAGAATAAATAAGTCTTGGGTAGAAGTTAATCATGAAGAGAAATTATGGCGGAATAAAAAAAATAAGGTAGGAAATAAAATATCGAAATATCCGTGTGATTGATGTAACGTTTAGTACGGCGTTAGTGAAGAGGGGTTGGTGGGTTTTCCGAAGAAAAAAACCAGAAACGGATGGCGGGGTGATGGTGAAGAGGGGGGGAGGGCTCTTCTGACACGAGACTACGATTACGTGCTGGGTTTTCTGCGGTTATTTGTGATAGTCGTGGTCGACGACGGGGGTGGTGAAGGGTTGAAAAAAGGGGGCCGGGGCGGCATTTTGGCCTAAGAGGGCTCCCGAACACGAAATCCAAAAACACGACAATTTCATTTGAAATAATTTACCCAATTTCGGAGATTCACGTCGAAATGAGGGCCTGCTTTTTTCCAGAAAGGAAGCCGTAAAAATAAATTGTGTACACAATAGAATTTGAAAAAAAAAAATTGAATCCACTTAAAATTCCTATTCCCAACGGTCTGAAAATCGTGTTTCGAGTCAAAATTCCGAGGAAACCCCATTAAAAATGGAGTTTTAAGTAGAAAAACGAAGGATAACTCCCGAAATATACAATTAAATTTTTTATGAGACAATAGATTTTTTTAAAGGATAATTTTAAAGAATCGAACGTAAGGACAGTGAGATCAAAATTTTCGTCCCTCAAACTCGACCTTCACATTCGTATTTCCATATAGGGGGAAAATAGTTAGTTTTTTCAACCTATTTTTGAAAATGGTTTGTTGGGTTTTTGATAAAAGAAAATCGAAGGCTACATAAATTATAATCCTTTTGCTTTTATGGGCGTTTTACGAATGTAAATATAATTTCGTGGTTGAATTGCACCTCAAACGCACAAAAGCCTCTGTAAACTAAACCTTTGAGCAAGCATATCAATCCGAATAAGATTGTTTACCACTAAACAGCCATAAATTAGTTAAATCCATTGAACGTAATTGAAGTCCATTCCCGAGTTGTGCAACTTCGTCTATTTTTTTTCTTATGAAGAGGGAAAAATTTGAATTTCAAAAATGAAAGGATTACAAAAGGGATCTTTCATGTTAAGACGATCGATAAACGTTTTACAAGGCGCCTTTCAAGATTATAAATCGCAATATTTCCTCGTGACCCTGATTTCGAATTTGTAATCATCCTAAAGGCGGAAAATTAAAAAAAATTTAATTCGTAACGATTTTTAAATTTTTTTTTCTTCGAAGTTCAAACCTACTGGTTGCATCAGTCGATTCTCTCACCACGGAAATATGCGGGCCACTGCCCAAGAGGGACTTTTTTCATCCTTCGCATCATTTACAAAAAAGTCTTCTAGAACTTCCTATAAATTAAAACAATTTTTAAAGTCTTTTTTTAGGCGCCACACCCAAGTGGGAAAATTGATACTTGAGATCCACCTACAACCAAAATTATCTTCTGACCCCGGGCGAGTTTATGACGAGATAATAAATTCGCTTTTTCTCCCTCCCTCCTTATTTTTACACTCTTGACCTTTTTTCTTTAACATCGAGTTTTAATAGCTTGCAATATTTATTTTTTTCTCTTTTACACCGGAAGTTCAATAATCTATATCAATATAGGTTTATACCCACGGACCAAGCTTCCTATCGGCTTTAACTTTTTAAGAATCAAGAAAAAAAACTAGTTTGAAGAGCTTCCAACGAAAACTTCCTTAAAGAGAAGTAAAAATATAGGAGGGGGAAGTATAAAGAGAGGAAGTATAACGGAGGGGAAGTATAACAGTTAACGGGGAAGTAAAGTAGTTTCTTGTTCACCGACTAAAGAAAATTTGGGGAAAATCGGTTGAAAACTGTGGCCGTAAAGTGTTCCGGAAAAAATGCTACGGACGGCCGGCACCACAGACAAAGTTGGATCGTAAAGATCATATCGATTTGACCCAACGGGATCTGGAAGACCCTTCCCCAATTCACACTTCTTTAAGGAAGTTAATATTAGCCATTCATACATCTTTTCAACATTTTAAGCATTCAAAAGCCCTTTTGCTCAGAGTTATTGAAATTTTAAACGTTTTGTCTCTTTTAGGAACTAATGGGAGTTTTAAGCCTCAACATTTTGATTAAATTTGTATCTTTTCAGGAAAATAGCAGTTTTAGTTTTCAGGTCTCTTTTTACGAATAATTTTTTTAAAAATTCCTTCTATCTGTTGTTCTGGGAGACAATAGAAATTTCAGAGCGGAAGACGTAAAAGTGACCTAAATTTTTAATTTTAGATTTTAAAAAGATTTATGAAGAATTAGCTTGAGGACTTTTCCTATTTGAAGCGTATGAAAAAAAAATAAGGGGGACAATTATACGGAAGTAGAAAACGAAGTGTTTCGACACCCTTCATTGAGATTTACTGCCGGACGATAAAAAGTCGACGTCTTGGCTATCGATAGGGCAGAAGCAGAAGAAAAAAAAAACCATTAACGGAATTAACATTTGGCTTCCGTCGTGACTAATCCACCCGGACTTCTCTGGTCTGTTCTACAATTCTTTCAATTGCATTTCAGTCGTTTTATTCTATTTTGGAATCAGCGCGTGGGAAGGAGCTAAAGGTTTTATACAGACGACCTCGGATGAAAATTATATCCCTTTCTTTCGAAATGAATAAAATTTTATTCCCTCTAATTTTTATCCACAACACTTGAGCCGCAGTTTGCAAGGGAATGTCCTTTTTAGCCTTAATCAGCTACCAGAAGAAAAAAAATTACTTGAAATCAGCCTTTTTGAGGTGCAACGAGAAAATTTTTGCCACGCATTGAAGCGTTTGGAGAGATTGGCCATGAAAAGAGATCATAGTATTATCTCCAGGCCAATTATTTATTAAAGATTGATTGGCTATGGAAATTAAAAAGACTCATAATATCTCCAGTGTTGCCAACTTTAATACCTAATCATTACAGCTTGATATAAAATGAAAAGATCTGTAAAATTTATAGGTAGTCTAAAGAGACAATACTATTAGAGCCCAAAATAACGATGATTGAAAACTAAATTTAATGCCTATTTGAATAAAATAAGAAAATTATTAATTATAGACGTGACAGACACTATCACAATAATTTTTATTGAGTAAACAAAAGGAATTATTTTTAACACAATGCCATCACCATGGTCCAGTCTGACATAATCGGGGTGCGGCGTTGTCATAGTTAATAGATTGGCTCTCTAACAGAACAGACTTAAACATTTAAAAAAAAATTCTTTTTTCACCCGAGAGATATTTTATGATGGACGCGTTTTTTAAGACCCCTGAGGCGCGAAAAAATGAGAAAATTACACAGCCCTCACAATAAATTTAGAAAGAAGATAAAATGCTTTTGTTGACAGTTTCCGTTATGGGCCGAGTTCGACAAGCATGATCTAGGGACCAAAAATTGGTCAAAGAAGCCATTAACTCGCTGATGAAGTAGCTTTTAAAGGTGGGAAGATCAGTTGCATAACTGAAGTATGGAAGTGTAGGAAGGATCTGCTAAAATTTTTTCTATGGAAATTCGGGCAATTTTAAGGTACCGTCATGGGAGCTCCGTAGGTGAGATGGTAGAACATTGAACTCTTACCTGGAGGACCTGATTCGCTCAGCTAAGGCAAAAAGGGAAATAAAAAACCGCATAAAAAAGCAATAAAGATTTAAGAGAATAATAATTTTTTATGTCGTTCTTGCTTTTTTTTATCCTAGTCTTCTTCAATGATGTTATTCTTTGTAGTTACTAATTATGGATGAAAATGGTCTTTCTCATAGTGTATAGAACCCTTGAGTTTACAGTAAAGTTAACAAGGTAACTTCTAAACTCAAAGATAGAACTTGAGTAGAAAACGGAATTATAGGCTCGAAGCAACCACGAAACCTACCCCAACAGTAGAAACATTCATCCCTCAAACTAAACTTGAAAAATAAAGGGATAAATCATGTAAAAATTGATGTCGTGCACAAGAAAAAAAAGGTAACTTTTCATTTTTTTATTGCCGACTCGACGCCGAGTCGCCATGTACCAATCAAAACAAACATTAAAAAAAATTGCCTTATCTTCTAAAAGTTAAAGAAAAATCAAGAAAAAAATTAAGTAAAAATTATTTTTTCACCCATAAATAAAACTTAGAACGTTATTTTTGTCTAATTGAAGGAATACTTTGATTATTTTGATTACGAATTAGATTTGAGCGTGTCGGAAAACGTTCGAACATTAATAGGTTATGCGGAAAAACACGTCAGAATACGTGATTTGATTTTTACCCCACCTTCCCCTCTCTCTAAAACACGTATTTAGATTATTTCCCAGTGTTGCTATAACTTTATTTCTAAAAACGTAAAAACTTAGAACGGCTACTTTTGATTGGAAAAGGTTACTCCCCCATTGAAAAATAATATCTAAAACGCATTTTAGATCGCATAGCGCTCTGAGAAAAAAAAAAGATACCGAGACAAGCAGTTTTGCTAACAAGTTTCTAATAACAGTGACGTAAACAATGAAAAACAAGGTTCATGCATTTTCTAAATAGTCCATGGTTCACACCTTGTACGTAAAAAAAAAATTGTGCTATCAATCATTTTGAAAGTTAAGACTCCAGAATGCAGACTCAAAAGACAACATAAAATTTAAATTTCCCATTCCTGTAAAAAAGTACATGAAATGATAGTTCAATATTGCATAAAAAGAGGCTAAAAATATTAACTTAACAAACTGAAGGATAGCCAAAAGTATCATCATTACTTGGTCCTTTATGGCTCGGCAAAAAGTTGAAAAATTGGTACTTGGGGGTGCATTCTGGATTCTTTGCACATGCACCACATTTTTGACAATATTAGGTACCTTTCTTGGGACAGTTTTGTTCATCAGTTTTGTCGCGACAATTTTCGATGCCGTCGCATCGGTTCTCGCTTGGTATGCAGCGTTTAATATCACACATAAACTCTGTCTGAAGGCAATCTGAAAACGTTTTCCTTGTTTATCACTTTTATTCCCCCAATAGAAAAAATAAATAAAATACTTTGGTCGAGTCAAAAGAAAAATAATACCCCTATGCAAAAGAAGTGCTAGAGCTACCTATGGAGAGAACAGCAAAGTACATAAAGCTTACCGAATGGAGACAGTAACCAATGTCGACTTTGCTTGTTATTTTTAACCAATCAATCTTAACTCGAGCTAATATAAATTATTTTTTCAATATCAAAAAAATTGCCTATGGACAAAATGGCAAAGTAACTTAACACTCACGAATTGATGACGGGAATTTCACCAAGCAAATAGATTCTCTTCTTATTTATCAAACCAAGCCAACACTAGTGCCAACATAAAAATTATTGCTATCCATATCAAAAGAAAGAAG
Source organism: Orius insidiosus (assembly GCA_014119065.1). NCBI lineage: Eukaryota > Metazoa > Arthropoda > Insecta > Hemiptera > Anthocoridae > Orius > Orius insidiosus. The sequence continues at coordinate 26,919 of JACGAQ010002050.1, forward strand.
TGCCTAGCCAACTATTTGGCAAGGCATTTTCAGCATTTTAAAAAAACCCAAAAAGAAAAATCTGTTCTTACTTAATATAATTAATAAAATTTTGAACTTCTGGGGACAATTTAAAAAAAATTAAATGTAATGAGAGAGAAAAAACTAGTGTTGCCAATTTAATTTTGAAATTTGATTAAAAAATTTCAATATCAAAAAAATTCTTTCAACTAAATTTTCATAAAAACACTAAACCATATCACTTTTAATAATTTGATAAAATAGTATCAAACTGCTAAATATTATGGGAAAATAGGCATTTGATGATTCAGGAGGCATTGAAATGAGAAACTGAAACGAAGTGTGATTGTTGAGATTATCAAATCTGTGGGTTCTGAAGAGATTTCATGGTGAGTTCTTATTGCGACTTCCGGACGGTTAATTTTTTTGTTAGTTAATGTTAGTAGAATCCAACACCAGATTAGTAATTTTAGTTTTTTACATTTAAAAAACTCACTACGAGTGCAATTAGATTCATCACTTCCGTCTCGACAATCGGGGTGACCGTCACAAATTTGATCCGCGCAAATGTACTCAGAGCTACCAGGGCACGGGGCGACATCGTCACCTCGGCATTTATTCTCAATCGCTTCAGTAGTTGCGGATTCAGTTACTGGTAAGGGGGGACAGTTGCTTTCGTCGTAACCGTCAAGACACTGCGGTATACCATCGCATCGGAATTCAATCGGCAAACACCTACGGTCCTGATCGTTGCACAAAATACCGCTTTCACATCCTAACTGAACATCCGCGTTTTGTTCTATTTGAAAATTTAAAAGTTAATAACGAAATAATAAAATAAAAATCTGTCAAGTCATGAAATGGTATTATAAAAATTTAAAATTACCACCAAATGAACGTATAGTGATTGGGTATGATGAGTCATATCTGACAACGATGTCACCAATTCTGCTACTCCTTTTAACTTCTTGCTCTATCGCGTTTTGTATCTCAGAGCTCACATCTGACTTTGAAAACTGTGAAAAAATATCGACAACTGCCAAAGTAAGATCGTTCACTTCAGTTTTCCTGGGGGTAAAAAATTAATAGCTTAGAAAAAAAAGAAAAATAGAGCTTACGAGAAAGCGACGAGATGAGCACTATGTGAACCAGAACAACCGAAGGATCCCTATTGAGTAATTCTTTTAATCCTCCCTCAATTGCACTTTTTATATTAATATAAATATCACTATCCTTATCTTCTAGCGACTTCCAAAATTCTTGTATATAAAACGTTGCTCTATTTATATCTAAAACAAAAAAATTATTATGTTTGTAATATACAAAAAATAATTTTACATTTTTTGTTTTTTATGTCTTCGCCGAACAGAGTCCTCGACTCCTCTTCAGGATCGCCAGAGCCGATGTCACCGGATCCAACTTTGTCACGGTCTTCATCATCGAAACGGCTTCCGTCACCAACTTCTCTGGTTCTGTAAGTACAATAATTTTTAAAAAGATATTACGAATTCCAAGTCTAAGAACTGGGTGATCTCCAAAAATCGAAATTTTTTTCTTACGTTCGGGACAGTGTTGACCCTCGGGTTTCTTCTGTGAATCCAGAATTTGTGGAGTCGACAGGACTAGGCTCAGTCGAATCTTTTTCTTCAGTCTTTTATCATCCCACCAGTCAAAAAGCTGTCGTTTGACTCTCGATAAAAAATTTTTCGGCCAACTCAATGCCGAAGAAAGGCCACCCTCGCTCTTCTCGGCTGCGATTGGTGGCTGATCATCGAATATAAGATCGTTGTCTTGCTGAAACAAAATAATGAAAATTTAATTTCCTTTATTGAAAAGTCCAGAAAAATTACTTTCTAAGGCAATTTAGACAAGAAAATTAAAGAGAAATCGGTTGAAAGATCGGGATTTTCTGAATCCCAAAAAATCTAACTCAGAAAAAAAATTTTTTCCTCTTATATTTTTTGGAAAAACCATTTTCAGTCTCCATTTTTGTGTAAGAACGTTCCAGGAGGGAAATGTGATGCATATTAAACTAAGGTCGTTACTTTATTAGGGCGTTTTCTCCCTGTTCTAACATGGATGCTGCGGAAGGAAGAAAAAAAAAATTTCTAAAAACAGTAGATGACACAAGAGGCGTCTGGGTTAGGTCAGATTAATTGAACCTTAAATCGCGTCATCTCGTCTGGGACTATTCAATCATAATTTGTCTCATTAAAAACCCGATATTATACACATTAACTTTATTTCGGAGAAGAAAAAAATCGTTTGAATTTAAAATAATCCTTGTACAACTAATAAATTTCGTTGTATTGTAGGTTTATTAACTTCCTTAAAGAAGTTATTGTGACACCCTCCACGTCGGGTTTTTGGGGAAGGGTCTTCCAGACCCCGGAGGGTCAAATCGAATATTGATCTTTACCGATCTCAACTTTGTCTGTGGTTCCGGCCGGCCGTCCGTAGCATTTTTTCCGGAACACTTTACGGCCACAGTTTTCATCCGATTTTCACCAAATTTTCTTTAGTAGGTGAACAAGAAACTTACGAGGGCGATTTTTGAATTTCGAAAAAATGGCGGAGATATGTCTGTTGAAATTTAAAAAATTCGCTGCGGCCGAACCGTTAATCCGATTTTCACCAAATTTTACCAATTACTCCTTATATTTTTTAAAATTTTTTGGTGCAAAAAGCTTGCCACTTTAATTATAATTTTTTTTAGTAGGGAGAATTTCATACTTCTACCCATTACGAGGCATCCCTAACCGAAAGAGCCATAATTTCTACCTTGACACTTAAAATTTCAAAAAAAAAAAAAAAAAAAAAAAAAAAAAAAAAAAAAATTTTTCAAAAAAAAAAAAAAAAAAACTCGGAAAATTTTCAAAAAAAAAAAAAAAAAAAATTTTTCAAAAAACTAGGAAAATTTTTCGAAAAAAAATTCTTTTTATTCTTCCCTCCTTTTAACTTCCTTTTTATACTTCCCCTCCCTTCCTTACTTCCCCCTGTTTTACGTCACCTCCGTTATACTTCCCCCTCCTATATTGTTACTTCTCCTTAAGGAAGTTTTCGTTGGAAGCTCTTCAAACAAGTCCTTTCTACCTTGACACTTAAATTTTCGAAATTAAAAAAAAAAAAAAAAAAAATAAAATTTAAAAAAAAACTCGGAAAATTTTTCAAAAAAAAAACTTCCCTCTCCCTTATACTTCCCCCTCCTTTATACTTGCCCTCCTCTTTTTATACTTTCGTTCCCTTATACTTCCCCCTCCGTTATACTTCCCTGACTTATACTTCCCCCTCTGTTATACTTCCCCTCCCATATATTTCCCCCTCCGTTTTACGTCCCCTCCGTTATACTTCCCCCTCCTATATTGTTACTTCTCTTAAGGAAGTTTTCGTTGGAAGCTCTTCAAACAAGTACTTTTTTTAGATTTAAAAAAGTAGAAGAGGTTTTTTTAATTTTCTACAAAAAAATTATTGTTTTAAGTTCAGGACTAATTGGTTTGGAATTATTAGCGTTATTAGTTTTATTTTGGTATTTTTCTTATTTTTGGAATCCGGCGTGAAATTAATTCATGTTCATTAGTCATTTGACATTTTATAGAAAAAAGATCGATTAATTCCACTAATTAAGAAATGGTAGACAATTTTTAAAAGAGGATTTTTTTTCGGTTCCTTTCAGAAAAAAATAAAATTTAAAACGTCGTTTTTAAATCCTCATTAGAGGAAAAAGGCTCTGATCTGCTTGTTTGAGGTGGGAGGACGATTAGCGCTCATAATTAAGAGAAGTGGTTTAGGACCCCCCCCCCCTTCTTTTTAAATCCTTACTCTTTTATACCACCCCGTTCCATTTTTAGCAGGGTAGCCAACTTAGTTCGGAAACAATAAAAAAGAGACTTCCCCTTTCCGGTTAAAAAGACCACAACTCTCCAAAAGGGTCCTTTTCTAAATGAAAAAATCTTCAACAATGGTCAAAAAGTGTTCAATCTGACTAAGTGGTGGTTGAATTTTTTTTTCTTCTTCAGCATGAAAAATATCAAGTTTTTGAAGGGGTTGCTCCTCCGTGATTTTTACGACCGAGAAAAGTTTTTATAGGCGTTTTCCTTAAAGTGTTGCGAATCCTATTTGATCCTCAACCTCCCCCGCCGTCCTTCAACGCCATTTTTCTCGGCCATTTTTTTCCGCTCACGAACGCGTCATCTTACTAGTTACGAAATATATCCGGGGCTTGATTGAGATTGAGTATGATCCCATGAAAGGGGGATGCGAAAAAAAAAAGTGAGGAGGGAGGCGCTGCGACCTTGTATTCTGGGTGAAGCGTTATCGAAAAGAACTGAAGAAAAAATTTGTCCCAGGCTATAAAAAATGGGTTTATTGCGGGAAAACGCAAGTAAAAATGAGTTTATTGAGAAGAAAGCAGGTCCTTAACAAGCCCTTCAACATGTAGGTAAAATTTTTTTTTTTTTTTTTGTAATTTTAATTAACAAGGGAGGATATACGTGAAAAATTTATTCGTAGAATAAAGAGTTTTTCCTAGGACAAAAAAAAAGTTTTTACAGATGAACAACGCGCGTAAAAATGGCTAAAATTTGTTTTTCTGTCTAAAAATTAATTAAGTGCTTAAATACGAATTCAATGAGGAAAATAACGAAATAAACAGGCATATATGGAAAGAATGCGAAAGTCAATTAGTTTTCCATTGAAAAATGTGATTTTTATGGACAAAAATTCTCGTAGACATAATAAATAGGACTCTTAGTTATATGTTTTATATGCAAAAATCAAAAGAATGCGGTTTGATGACTGATGAGTTTATAGTGGATGCAAATCGAGAGTGACAATAAAATAAGTACAAAATCAAAACTTTTAAGTTAGTCTTAGTAAATTTTACAGGAGACAATTTTCGGCCGAACTTCTAGACAATAAAAAAAATTATTATTTTAATTGTTTTGCTTGTCTATTCCGCAAGGGGGGTGATATTACTATCAAATAATTAACCAACATTGGAGGGAGAAACGACTTCGATGACGGGTATCACACGACGCGTTTCGGCTTAAAAAGCCTCGTCAGGTGAGCTACTCCTCCATCTTTTCACTTTGCCTCCATCTCAGAGAGATTTAGTGGATACAGCGGGAAGCCGGAAACTCTCGTCTCCCTGAAGCTCACCGACGCCACCGTACTGAGATAGAGCCAATCCTCTAAATCTCTCGAAGATGAAGGAACAGTGAAAAGATAGAAATGATTGTGATAGAGGGAATGGCTCACCTGACGAGGCTTTTTAAGCCGAAACGCGTCGTGAGATACCAGTTATCACGGTCATTTCGTCCTCCATTTTTGGTTAATTATTTGAAAATTTATTATGTTTAGACATGACCTTTTATTTGGGATTGAGGATACCTACAGACAACAGCTTATTTCGAGGAAGTTGAGTGTTGTGGTTGTTGCGAGTAAAAAAAGAAAGGAAAGAAATTTAGCAAAGATTTTTTTTCCTACTTTTTTTTCGTGTTTTAAAGGAGCTGGTTTCGGAATGGACTTTTGAACGGTTGTCTACCGTTGAAGCGTCGTCGAAAATAAGGGAGGCGGCCGATGTTCGGGTGGTTGGGAGGGGGATGGAAAGGCTTTACTCTCCGCAAGTGGGTGTTAGGCCAACGAGACGTGTTCGGGAACCGGAATCACTCTATTAGAAAGATGCCGCCCCCCAACGCCCGTTTTTCTCCTCGGGTCCTCAAACCCCCGACTCTATAGTCACGGGTAAAGGGGGACGCTAAAGACCCTCCTTGGGCCCCTGCTTTAAAAATACAGCACGAGTTCGGTGGACTTAAGGCTTGTGATTTATATATAGATGGTCTCATGGAACGAGCTGGAATTATGGCGGAAAAACTGGGTGGAGGCGTCTTCTTTTTTTTTCTTCTTTCTCCTCCTCAACCGTCAAGAGGCCAACTTTTCCCCTCAAAAACCACACATAAGACTTTTCTCACCCTCGTACACTTTTTAACACTTTATAAACCATTTTTTTAAACAAGCATTTCGTTATTTAGACCAATGGGCAAACTGTTTTCTCGAGCCTTCTGATCTTAAGCTCTCCCAAGTATGAACGATGGTGATTCGTCAGTTTCTACAGGCTAGGCAAATCAGACAAAAGGAGGTCAAAAACGAGGTCCATATAAAAATGTTGGAAAATTTAAAAAATAGCAAAATTTTTACTTTGCGATAAATGCTTAAAAGTCGCCGAGTTACAAGGCTCAGTGGTCTATTTTTCAAGTTTTTCCCATTATCTCGGTACCTTTTGCAGAATAAAAAAACTCTAAAAATGCAAAGCAGGGCCTCTGATTTGTGAAGATTTTGGGTATGGGAGGATGCTGCTTTACTGCCTAAATTAATTAAAACGCAAAAAGTAAGCACATCAAGCAGGTCTAAAATTTAAAAAAATCAAACTTTATCCACACAGTAAGATGTAGTCGGGTTTTACAATTTAGGCTTTTTAAAAAGCCTATTTGCAATTTTTTTTAATTTTTAATTTCTAATAACGCATAAATAAGGATCTAAAATTTTTTCATTAAAATATAATTTAAAGTTGAAAATTCGATCAGATAGAATATTCACTTTCAAACCCCAAAAATTGCTTTCCAAACAAATCCCAATTCGGTGCTTCTACGTAAAGGAATCGATTTGTGTGATTGATATTTGAGTTTTTTTTCTGCTACTTTCATTGCCAAGGAATGGTGCCAAGAGTTTTGGGCTTCTATAAATCTGAGAAAATTTTTTATTCCTCTAATCTTTGGTGTTTAACATTTTTTTCGACGTTAAAAACAACTTTCTTCCTGTTTGAACGAGTTATCGTTTTCCGGGAGGTTTCGTATGGGAATTTAAGTTGTTCGTTCTTTTTTTCCAGACTTGTTTGCATTCAGATCCCTCTTGATCGACTATTGTCTTCTCGAGTTCTTCTGAAGCTCGAAGGGCCACTTGACAATCAACCCCTTCTCGCCACCTCCTCCGGGAAAAAACAAGTGGTGACGTCAAATTAACTATTTGGGACCTTTAAAAAGAAATTAGGAGGCGATTCATTGGAAAAAGTTCGAATAATCAGAAGAAGAAAAAAATTATCATCTTGAAACTCGACAAATACTTCAGATTTTCAAAGCATAAAATCTTCACTTCTAGTACAAAATTCTTCAAGTATAAAATTAGTTTATAAATATAAGACATAGGTCTATTATTAAATTCAGATCAAAAAGAATAATAAATGCATATTCAGTTATTTATGTGCGAATGAAAATCAGAAATTGTGAAAATAAAATTTAAAAACAATGAAATGTTAAAAAATACAGCTTAATTCCTAAAACAATACTTTTTATGGTTTTCAGTTTGATTACTTAGAGAAATAATAATTATGCTATCTGTAAATTTACAAAATAGTCTTATACGAAATTCATCGCAGTTTTCATAGGCTAACCAAAGGAACAATAATTTATTTGATTTCGGCAAACTGCATATCACGTTGTACAAAACGATAGATAAAGGGCTAAAAAAGAGGAACGACATTCAAATTATTCACTTCTTTTGGTACAACTTTGGATTGTTCAACTTAACAAGAAAAAAAAATCAATAAAAAAGAAAATGTACAATATTCATCACAGTTACGACTTTAAAATTAAAGAGATGTAGTCTCCTTCCCACCGATTAACTCCAAAAACTTATAAACTAAACCTAAAAGTATAATTCCAAGCAGATCACCGCAAGCAGTCAAATAAGGAATTGTATATTGTCCGGGTCGACTTTTTTTTCCAGCAATAGTGGGTCAAAACATAAGCCAAAAATAGGAGGGTAGCAACCTAAAAATGAAAAGAAAGAATCATTTCAGTACAGCAGAATAACTAGATACGCTACCTGAAGAAGAGCAGCAGCCAGATAACTTGTAAGGAAGAGTGTACCAGGCGAGAAGCTCCCAGTTTGCAGATAGGAAATGAAAATGCGAAAATCAAATGGCCCGGCACTACTAAGGTAATAAGTACTCTACTAGTTAGAGCATGAAGACCTAAAAATAGATTAACCAAAATGTCTATTTAATAATAATCTTACCATTCGATGTAAATATTTTAAGAGGTGAAATAAAAATTTTCACATTTTCTGGAAGTTCTCCCAATGAAAAATGCTTGTGAAGAGCAGTAGATAAACGACTAGCTTGGATGGATACTAAATTTCCTCCTATTCCATTTATTACTGGCTGGAATGCTGAAAGGGTCTTGTACTCTTTGATAAAATGCCCTAACGCAAGACCTCCAACGCTGTTAAAATACGAATAAAATAAAATTCAAACTTATCTTGATAAAAAACTTATTATACTCACGTGCTTATTAACATAGCTGAGATAATGGGGCACCAACCATTAGATAAAACATGCTTTGTGTATATGTTATTGGCCGTTATGTACACCCAAACAGGCATCATTAATAAGAATCCAACAATAATAGAATCGGCACCCATAAATGATCATCTAGAAACAACAATGTTTTAAAAGTAATTTTAGATTGATAATTGGAGGGCTCAGAATACAAGTGAACCAAGTCCACTTTTGGTCATTTTTGAGTTAGCAACGCAATAACATTCTCCAACTATGTAAAATTTTAGTGTAATAATGAACCAAGTCCTAGCTCTGATAATATCTGCTAGGCAGCAGGAAGTTCTACTGTTATGTAATGTAATTTAAATGTGAAGCGTTAGCTTTAAACCTCTGTATCTCAAAAGTAGCTAAAGTGGACTTGGTTCACTTGTATTCTGAACCCTCCAATTTATAAAAGAGTGCAGGGGGCAAAACTGGTAACTTTTTTTCAAAAATTATGCTGGATCCAATGAGATAGCTAGAACAGCGAAAAAACTGGGCCAAATGCCATAAATCATCATGTGAAGTTTCGGTGTACAATGGAATAACATGGTAATACTGGCAGAAAAAGTCATTTTTCACGAAAGGTTAGAAATCTGAGTCACCTGGTTTTTCCCCTGCACTCTTTAATATAACATGTTTTTTATTAGTCATTAACTTGTGATGAAGATATTTTGTGATTAAGAATAAAGAATCACCACCTTGATTAGCGTTGTGCTCATTACAAATTAAATAAAATTAATAAAATGAAGAAATGGCTTAGTTATTTATCGTTTGCTGATTGGCATTTTTTGTAAATAGAGCAATTTTTCTACGCATTTAGGTACATTTATTTTAGATTTTTTAAAGAAGAAACATACCGAGAGTGTGATAAAAACCAGAAGCGATGTATGATAGCAACACTAACGATGTGATATCTCCCAAACTGGCTGCTATAGGTGTTGTTACATTGTCTGGGTTTATTTTAAAATACATAGAACCGACAACAATGCCAACAGTGACTAATCCTAAAAATAATCACAGTAAAGCGTTAATAGAGTTTTTTTTTAATGATTTAGGTTTTTTTACCTAAAAGAAAGCTTGCTATTGATGCGGTCGTAATACTACAAGCACACACCATAATGGCATGACTGATATTTAATTTATGATGAAAAATGACGACTAAAAGTATAGCGACCAGTGAAGAGAGTAAACCGATTACCACTGCTTGGCACTGAAACATAAAAAGATTAAAAACTAATTTAAATTTGATCAAAATTAATACCTGGATGAGGCAAAGATTGCCGAATATCATACTCCACTGTTCTTTGGGGTCATTCATTTTTCCGAGGTTTGCTTCAGTCGAAAGACGTGACGCCAGAGTCATTTCAAGATTTCCTTTAAGTCCAAGCAAAGCTGGCACTAGAATGATGATCTCAAGTACCTCTTCGAACACCGTCCAACCCTAAAATATCACGTTAGCCATCATCATTTACACAAAGCCAAGAGTACCTTGACTGCATCGAGGTAAATTCCGGCCCCCACCATGGCCACTCCGGCAACAAAAGTGGTGCGACGACTTGGTAAAATATACTCATAAAAGTCTCTTTTTCTTCATCTTCATGTTGATTCGCTGGAGGCTTATTTTGATAACGCTGTCCGTTGGACTTGCCATGTCGTCGCTTCCTAAGGTAGCCCTAAACAAATATATCTTATTAGGTATAGCTACTTTATTTATAGTTTTCTGGTTTTGTTGCTTTTTTTTGCGTGTTGCTTTTCTATGAAACATAGTTCCGCTCTTTCGCTGAAGTTTGTAATTCTCTGGGGGGCCCGGGATTATTTATCTCGAAAATGTAAATATCAATGGAAACACGCGCCGTCCACGACACCTTAAAATTAGGTAGTTGGACGTAAAGCCTAATGTCAATAAAATGCTCCTAAAAGGGATTGACATTGATATTTATTTTTATATTTTTTTATATTTACTTTATTTATAATAATAATTTAATATTACATTCAAAAAATTTTTGACCCAACGAATCCCTAATTGCCAATAGTGTGAAATCAACCATCTGAAAGACCATAACCTATCCCTCAAGTATATCACAGTACCTTTATTTTTGTAAAAATTACTATTTCAAAATTAATTTTTAGGGAAAATTAATTAGTTAAGCATTTTATTATTCACCTATATCACTGTTCTATATAGAAAATTACAGTGAAAGGTCTAAAAACTCATATTCTACAAAATAAGGAATAACATGAGTCTCGCTTTGTAAATTTATAAGTAAATTTTTTGAGTTAAATAATTATAGTTTTAAAGATTTAGAGAGGGGAAAATCTAAATTTTTATTTTCTAGTTAAGAACCCGTTATTGCAACGTGAAAAATATTTTATAATCTACGTTTTAATGAATATTTAGTAAGTTTGCAGTAGAAATTATTTATTAGTTAAAAACAAAAAGGGAGATTTTTTAAAATTAGGTATACAATTTAAAAGGGAAAATTAACGACTTCTAAATCGCGATGATGGATAACATCCGATTCATTGCCGTTGGTTGGAACTGTAAATGGCCCCAGAAGAAACGAAACTAAAAATTTGATTTTTTCGTAAACTTACATTGCGATGTGTCTTAATCTTATTTCAGAGGGCCTACTAGCGGCGTTGCCTCCCTCTAATAGGCGCCCTCCTTCTCCACTGGTTCCTCCTGAAACAATACAATAATATTTAAAAATAGAAATAAAAAACAATTTTTTAGAGATCAACCCTAAATTTTAAGAATGAAAAAGTGAAAATAATAAAGCAAAATACCTAATAATAGCGGGAAAGAATATGAGGCGGGCTATAAATGTCACTTGGTTCGTTTAGACACGGAAAGATTCTATCGAGTCGACCCCCACTGGATATTTTGGATCCTTGAGGATGTTTAGAACAACCTCGCAAATCCTCAATTATCTCGTTGCTTTTTAAAATAATTCGATTTGAAAATTCCCGATTCAGAACACCTTTCCATAAACCATCTATCCAGAGTAAAGCAATAACATTCAATTGAAACTTTTAAACGGGCTTCTTTCAGTGACTTCTTTCTATCTGGACAAATTGTTCGATGTTTTAATTTCTCATAAATGGCAATCATTCTGTCGGCCTTGAGATATAAACAATTTTATACGTACAAAAACATTGTTACGGATTACATACGCAATAAAATCGGAGAAAAAACAATTTTAAGTTTAATAAAACTGATTTGACAACTATGCTCCGTTAGATAGAACGCTGAAATATTTCAAGTAACAACTAGAATGGACTTTTAAGTAAAGCATCCAGTTAATTAAAAATAAACATTGATTTATTTATTATAACATCGGCTTATAAAAAGTTTCAAAAAAATGACTCAAAAGTCTTTTAGGAGATATTCGGCATACCTATTGAACACGTCCCACGAGTTTTTAACGGTTTTTTAAATGAAAATGAACTGTAAATTATTTTTGTTTTCTTCATTTTTATTTTTTTAAATGTCAAAATACTGTAAATTAATTTTAAAAAAAGGACAACATCGGGTTTTTTAAAAATCAAATGCATCATTTTCGCTCTTTTTCAAAATAATTATAGTGACCGTGGAAAAAAAATTGGGACTTTTCATTATACATCAAACAGGAAGTTGAAAAAGCTATAATAATAATAAACTTAATATTTCCGGAGGAAGAACAATATTTTGATTTTTTTAAAATCCAATTTTTAGAAAAAAATTTTTGCAAGTAAATAATGAATAACGTTTTACCTGATAAAGTGTTCAAAAAAATAGATTTTTTTAAATATTAGAATTTTTAAAACGCCGAAATGTGGAAGTAGGTAAGCAAATTATTTGACACATGGTAGAAGACGCTTGACGGAACATAACAAGAAACGGCAAACTGACAAATCCTGGTTATATTAAAGAGGAACACAAGAAATAACCCTGGATGATACCCCCCACTCAAGACGAGTTAACTCACGTAGTTTTTAATTAATAATAACTTTTTTTTAGTTCAATAAAAAAAATATAAATATTTTAATTATCAATTAAAACGCGTTTTTATTTAAAAAATTTTTTTTCCAAATATTTTGCATAAAACTTACAAGTTTAAAGATGAAATTAGACGAAACATATCATGAAAGGAGTGTATTGAATTTTGTAAATTATAAATTTTCTTTTTTGGGGGAACTGGGTGAACTCAAAGGAAGGACTAAAAAGAAAAATAAGAGGCAGAATCCTGTTAAATTCCCCTACCTTCGTGGACGGTCCGAAATCAGCTAAATATGTATTTCCGACGGAAACAGAGAATTGTGTTTCAAAGTAAGTAATGCCGCCGCGACGAAAGCGAAATACACAAAATTATTAATTTTGGGAGTAAGGAGCCATCCCCCAGCACTTTTTTTACAAAAAGAATAAAGGACTTATAAAATAATTTAATAATTGAATAAATTAATACGTTTTATTATCCAATTAAATATTTTAAAATGTCCAATTTAACAAATATACTCGTAATAGACTAGAAATGACACTTATTATTCAATTAAAAAAATGAGATTTATGAACTTGAAGACGTTTGTTTATAGGAAGTAGCATGAAAACGTAGAATTAGACATGAATTATTAATCAAGGGACTTTTCGGGGAAATGAAATAATTTTAATATTTTTTTCTTATGTATCACACGATTCGATGACCTCCACGTGTAGATCTTCGGGGGACGGTCGTGAAAAAGAATGAATCGGACTGAATGAGACGTATTCAGTATCAAGGGCAAAAACGCTTTTAACATTCATCCACTTTATTTGTTTGAATTTTTATGAGCGCTATTGCTAATTTTATGGTTCATTATAAAACATTTTGAAATAACATTTTAAACAAAAATGTCAAATCGCTTTTTCAATTTTCCGTAGCTATTCAAGTTATTTTTTTAAAATTTTAATGAAATAAGAAAAATTTACTTACATAATTATCATTAATATTTTTTCGCTACATTGTAATGAGGTTAATCACATTTTTTTAACACTGTGGAAAATAAGGGGGAAAGAAAAGTTAATTTTCACGTAAACAACACTTATCAAGCGTAGAATTCGACTTTTGTCGCTTTGATTAAAATTTATTATTAGGAAGATAGGAAGGTAGGTACCACTACTGTTCTAAAATAGACGATGTTGTGTAAATAGTACAGCTATTACTGCTGTAGTCCCATTCCTGCCACTACTACCCTAAAATTCTCCTTTTTTACCTTCCTAAAAGAAGTTATTGTGATACCCTCCACGCCGGGTTTTCAGGGAAGGGTCATTCAGACCCCGGAGGGTCAAATCGAATTTTAATTTTGAATGAATACGCACACACAATCAGTCAACGAACCTACGACTATTGTTGGAGGGTATCACACCATCTCAAAATTTACGAATGAAGTCCAAACGCAAAAATAAGAGAGAAACGACGGATTTTCGTCCTGAAAACCATTATTATGGAATGAAACGAATCTATTCTTCCATACGAGAACTTGAGTAGGTACCTAAAAACTTTTAAAACAGGGAAACAATGACAGTTTACCTGTTTAAAATGACAGAAAATGTATCCCTTCAGCCAAAATGACTTTTTGTATTCGAAATCTTAAAAATGAACAGAAACCTCCTAAAAGTACTAAAGCGCTAATCAGCCCAAAAAATTTTTTCTCATAGGTAGGACCATGATAACGGTAATAAAATTATAACCTATAATTATCTAGTAAGAATAAAATTATTACCTGTAACTAAATATTTTATATTATGCGATTGGCTTTTTGCTTCATAATCCACCGGCAGAGGATGTATTTTTCAATTTTTAGGTTTAATTGATCGTAATTTTTGTATTAATAGGTGTAATTTATAAATAAAAATAAACAGCATATACTTCAATGAAGGTTGTTATGTTAAAAAAAAAAAAAAAAGAAGAACCTAAGGTTCGTAAAAAAATTCACTTCATCCCATATTTTGAGCTTGCACTCCGGCACTAATAATCACAGATCAGATTTTTTAAATAAAAACGTAACACGCATTTTAAACCCCAAATTGGGAATGAAACCGAAAACAAGGACGCCGGCCGGATATCATCCTTAAAAAGATAAGGTCTTACGTTTCCATGACTGTGATCTAACAAATTGCTGAGTGCAGAAGTCGCGAGCCGATAAGAAAAGAACACGAGGTTTTATTTCAATTTTATCGCATCACACCAGAAAAACGTCCTAATTTATGCACGTGTAAAATTCTTAAAACATCGACGAAATTTTATTAGACCCATATTAAGACTGGACTAATTAATCAAGAATAATGTTTAAAAAAAAGGTTGTTGAATTGTATAAAGCATAATATTGTTTAAAAATTTTAAGAAAGAAAAAAACAACAACATAATTTAGCCTATTGCAAAATGAAAAAAAAAAAAAATTCACTGGTTATTTTAAAAAGAGAAAATGAATTAAAGTCTGACCGTGAAAAGCTTCCTTAAAAAGATTGTCCTGAAGATACTTTATTTTTAAGAATTTTGAAAATCTTCTGAAACGGCCAAGAATAGGTAAACAAAGTAGAAATGAAACTTCATAAGGAAAAAGTTGCAATTGACGATTGGAGCGATAAAGCCCTTTGGGCAAAAATTTACCATGATATTTAAAATCCTGACGTTTCCAAAGTGAGAGAGCTAAATGATACATGTTAAATAACTTTCTACTAAATAAATTTTCCGTCTCAATTTATTTAATTGTTGACTATTATTTAATTAATTTGAAAGAAACAAACCAAGACAAATACGAAACTGCAAATGATGTAGAAGGAAAAATTGCATAACAAACTTTTTTTGCTGAACCCGCTAATTGTCGAGATTAAAATTAATTTTATTTTGTTTTTTAAATTTTCCTTGAACATCCCATCACAGTCCTGGATAGTTGGTTTGTCATCTCCAAACTTAGTTCAGAATAAAAATAGCATTTTCAGCTTATATGGTAAATACTTTTCTTTCCCCATAAAAGTAGATGGTTTCTACAAATAAATTAAATATTTAATGATATAAAAATAATCTGGACGAAAATAAACTCAGTTTAGGAAGTTCTTATTTAAAATTTTTGGCTGTTATAAGATTTTTTTAAACCAGAATATATATTTTATATCGGGAA
Source organism: Orius insidiosus (assembly GCA_014119065.1). Lineage (NCBI taxonomy): Eukaryota > Metazoa > Arthropoda > Insecta > Hemiptera > Anthocoridae > Orius > Orius insidiosus. Next base: position 42,430 of record JACGAQ010002050.1, read on the forward strand.
TAGGCAAGAAGCATTAAAAGTTTGAATTAAAATATAAAGTACCCTTTCTGTTTTTTCTGCGCTTTGATTTCCCCATTCCGAAAGAGTCTTTAGGACGAATCTGTTTTTTTGATAAGCCGCTAAATCCGTATTGGACGACCGTCGCAGACTGAACCTTCCGCGAGGCATCTATTCTTAATTTCGCCTCTTTTCTACCTTTATTTTTAAAACACTCATCGTATAGGCTTGTTCAAAAATGTCAACTATTAAGGCTACAGGCTTTTTTTAAACTTTTACGAAGTATAGAGAGAGAAGAAATTTTTGTAAATATTTTTTGGCCCATAGAACGTCCTGATTTTAGCCTGAGAACTGGACCTCAATAGTTTCCTTTGGAAATTTATAAATAAATTATCATTATTTCAAAACAATTAAACATTTTTGTTTACCTTTACTACATGATAATAAAAAAATGAAAGGATTAGATATTTTATCCGAAGGGAGTTTCTATCTACTTGAACTGATTTGCCGTTTTGATTCAAATTGTCGGTTCCGGTTTGAGAGACAAGTTCCAATTTAATCCAAGGTTTCAATTTTCTAATCGTAAGACCAAAGAAAACCGACAGAGGAAGGGGGTAAATTTAAATTCTCGAACCGATCCTTCCAACGCCTACTGGAGCGGGCCTAATTCCTCCATTACCTTCCCCAACTTTTATTCGCCGAATGAACGAAAAATATTGTAATAATAATAACGTGGCCCTTTTAAACCACGAGAGTTCCTACGAAAAGCCACTAATTTAAGCCAAGGAAAATTTAATTATAATCTTACCTGAATCATAAAAAATATAAAACGATTACATAATGAGGACATAAAAGAAGCCTTCCAAAATCCGGGGTCTGGAAGACCCTTCCACAAAAACCAAAGTAGAGGGTATCACAATAACTTCTTTAAGGAAACTAATAATCAAGAGTACTGACTGTTCTGACTGGAAAAAGCGTACTAAAAATTTTCTCGGCGATATATGTTTACCAACAATGTTTACAATCCAAAATATTTATAAAATTAAACAATGGTAGGAAGAGCTCTAAAAATTTTGGGGGATATCTTTTCAATTAGGACAAACGTTTCGTTAGATTTATGAGTTTAACGATTTTAAGTAGTCCTGAAACTCTGGAAGAAAATTTGAACACAATAAAAAGAATCCTGAAATAAATCGACCGTTCTATGTAGGGTGGTACATTTTTTTTCAGGATATATAATCACGTTTGACCCACTGGAGGAACCGGGTTTTTCTCATGTCTTAAATTAGAAGTTTTTCAATTCAAAACAGGAAAAAAAATATTTGTGGTCATTAAAATTAAGTGAAGAAACATTGAAATTTATAAAATCGATAAAGAATTTAATGACGTCTTTAAAAAAAAACGTAGAAAATTTGTCTTTACCTACCTATTTTTATGAGTAAACAGTCATCATGGTTTCACCTGGAGGGAACGTCTGCTTTTTACACTGGAGAGGATGGATTTGGGAAAAAGGTTTATAGGTGACGTTTCTGAGCCTTTCATCCCGAACGGACAGGTGTGCAATACAATTTCCATCTATACCTGTTTTTACTTTAATTTTTTTGTAAGGACACGTTTTGGCCCTCCCACGGAGAACGAGCATAAAATGTTTAATTTTAGATAAAGAAAAATCTTCAGATTCAAACCTGTAAAATCGGAGTCGACCGTTCCCCGATGAAGAAAGTTTTCGCAATGATACAACCCATTTCGCTTTCAAAGAAAGACTAAAATGTGATAAGATGTTGAGGATAATTTTTTTTCCTTTAAAATTTAGGAAAAATTTACTTTTTCAGGCCGAGTTACTCTGTAAATATTGTGGTTTTCTTTGTTTGGAACTAAGCAAGTTCTCCGAAATTCCCTTTTTCAGTTTTATTGGAAACTAGATAATTTATTGATTTTTGTTTCTTTTTAACATTTTAAAATGAAAGAGAAATTGGATTTTCGAGGACGAAAATGAGTGAAAACATTTGTCCAGGTAGTGTGGGGCTTTTGCTTTGAAGACCACAGAAGCCTAGTGGTTGAATTACGAAGTAATTGCTCCTCAGCTACTTCATTTACCCAAATAGTTAGCATGTAAAAATCTCAAACGTAAGCAAACTTCTCTAAAGACAAAGGGGAAAGTCGTAACCAAAGTTTAAAAAATTTGTGGAATATATCATGGCCCTAGGATATACCACACATCTCCCGGTCACTAAACTGCCAGATGCCTCCCAAGGCAATACTAGATAAGTTCACCATGTAAATTAAGCTGATGAAACGATAATGCGCATAAATAAAATCTCTAAATATGAAAATTCAGACTCAAATATCGGTCTATAGCCAATCAAAAATTCTTTTATTTTTTATTTTTAAGACAATAGGAAATAATGAAAAACGCGTGAATCATTTTTCCTTCACTTGTATAAATATGTGCATAAATGCTGGTCTAAATCTGTCGATTATTTGTCTCTTTGATTGTTTAGAAGGGTAAAAAAAGGTGTTTATCTGAAGCCATACATTCTTCATTTTTTCCCAGAATTTTATTGTTTGTTTTACCTCACAGAATCCCCAATATGGGGAAAGAGGGGGCATTTTTTGAGTTAGCCAAAATCCTAGGCGATTTGAAATCACGCGGAGGAAACATTTTTTCTTCACAGCCACAAATCGCGAACCCTGAACCTCTGAAAAATCTGCGATTATACTCCATTAAATCCTAAATGATTCATGGAATTTATAAAAAAAAATTAAAATTGTTAACAATGACGATTATCAGGTTCTGAATAAGAAATGAGTTGAAAATTTAGGAAAAAATTAAAGCGATGATAATTAGGTTAAACCATTATCGCTGCTTACACCTACTTATCGATAAACGATAATGATATCGAGAAAAATGGTGAAAAATAAATACATTGTGAACAAAACAATGTAATAAAATCCGTCATTTTGTGATAATAAAAACACTTAAATAATAATATTTTATCGTACTCACGTCCATATTATATATTTTTTTTTTCTTTTTTTCCATTTTTTTGTGCGTTATCCGTCAGTGCGTGAATGTAAAGTGTGTTAAAGTTAACTCTTTCATAAGATTTAATCGATTATAAAAGATATTGAAAATTTTCTATTTGCCGAGTGGGGTAATATTTAAAATTTTAGAGTGCAAAACGAGTTCGTTCTTACGCTCCGAAAGTGACATCCGGCGTTTTTTACTCAAGACAGACAAGAAAGAACTTCTTATTTTGGTAAAAAAAATTATAATACAAGGGGGTTAATTTTTTTCCTCTCGCGAGGATGTGATCTCGTATATGACAGAAGGGGTAAATTTTTTTCTCGCGAGAACAATTAAAAACTTTAATATCACTTAGAATAGGAAACCCTTGCCTTTTATGACTAGAACGCAAAATACAAAACTTTTAAAATTTATCTTGGAAAAAAAATGAGAGACAAGCCTACGTAATTAACGTTTAGTCATTTTACTACTTTAGTTAAGCATACAATAATGAATTGCACAACATAAATTGTATAACAATAATCGTTACCGTTGAACCACAAAAATAGAAAGATTTACAAGACAAATTAAAATCGATTCAGTTAGAAATCTGCAATAAAGTTTTACATTGCACCGTCACGCAATTTGTTCTAGTTTTAAAAGTTTTAAAACATAGAAAGTCAATATAATCAGGAATGGTACGAAGGCTGCTAAGGTCGTTACGGATTCTTTACATTTTTTTGTGAGCAAAAATATAATCATGAAATTTATGCTGCAATTTAGGAAGAAATCGTTATTTATTCATTTGAACCTGCGTAAAAAAATGTCAGTCGTGACTGCAGATTTCACGTTGAGATCCGTCCATCACTATATGCATTAATTTCAATAATCCATTTTCGGGCTAATTTTAAACTTATTAATTTTTGACAAAGGGTTTCCCATTCTTTTGATCTATTATCGCCTGTGGCATAATCGCCAAATTCAAACAAGCAAAATCCTCAACGCTTGTTATTACCTAGAGAGGAAGTTCGAGATAGCCCCATATCGAATTGACCGCACGGAGTTCGAGAACCGTAAGAAAAAAACTTTTCACTAACTAAACGGCTAATGCGTTGGACGGAACTAAAAAAAATAAGTGTTCAACATGTATAAAACCGATAGGTCCTATCTTATCTGCTAAAATATTATTATAACCGTATCCGAATCGTACTTTTTGGTTTAAAAGGTTTTCGAATAGTGTATTCTCAAACAACCATTTCATCATGACATGTTTATTTGTTAAAATTAAAAAATTTTGCGACATTTGGTAGATTCGGACTGATAATTTTATAAATAATAAGTCGACCTTCGAGTTAAACATAGCGACTTGTACAGCGAAGTTTTGATTTATTACCTACGGTGAATGCTTAAAGGATCGATAACAGATGAAATATTTCGAGGATTTTGATATTCGTTTTGTCATACCCTGCACCGAACTGCGACCGTCTTCAGCTGTTCTTGAGTAGGAACTGACCCGGTCTAGCGAAAACAAAAC
>JACGAQ010002051.1:0-46955 GCA_014119065.1 Orius insidiosus
TTTTTGCAGTCAGTGAAGTTTCAAGATATGCCACACACGCCCTGGCAAGATGAGGTATTATTTTCTTCGCTGCATATAATGTCGCCAAGACTGTATCTGCTTCCAAACAAATTTCATCGCAGTATATATCTAAAAATAAATTAATTTTGCTAAAAGAGAAAAATTAGGCGGAGCTTACTTGAGCATTGTGAGGAAAGCTAAGGGTTCAACATCAGGTACTTCAATGTGTTCTTTGTTTTCTGCAAGTCCTCCATAAAACATGGCATAAAACTGAACTACCATCGCCAAAACGTATTTGTGTGCAGGAATTTTTTGTATGTGGCCTATAAATAATTGTATATTTCGAAATTAGGTTTTCATTTGATACCTGAACCGCCAACTACGAAAGTGATATCCGCCATAAGTTCGTTGTTGAACATGGCGGCGTTTCTTTCGCGTACGGTCGGTTTTGCCGCTTGCCAGTTTGGATCGAGCGTAGAAAGCTCTTCAGTCTCATCAGTTGGGGGCAGTATAAAAGTTTGCGATGAAGATCCTGAGTTTGACGCTGCAGGATTAGGTGATGCCAATGGCGATGTCGGCGCTGAAGCTGGTTGTGTGACTTGGACAGATTCCCTCTGCGAAATTCCGCCGCCACCTGCATTCTGCTGCGTCGGGGAGGTGAAAGACTCCCATTATTTATCGTTTCCACTGGAATATTCCAATATTTCTCTTTAATATTTAAAATATCATAGAAAAATACACAAGCCCTACTTTTTTTGCATGTTACATAAATTAAGGTCACTCAACTAAATTAAATTATTTCTCTATCTAAAATCTTATTAAATAAACTAATATAAATGTAGAAAATAATTTTGCAAGCAATTTTAGGAAAAATCAATAGCCTCACCGTTCACCCATTGGTTGGACTGAAAAACAGATATGTCCTGAAGGCGTTTCATCGGTTTTTGGGCGATTTTCGAATAAAGATTTGACATTGCCATATTATAATGGTGATATTATAGACTATTTGAGTTAAAAAAAAGAATAGTGCGAATTAAAGGCAAATATTGTGAATTGGAGTACTTAGGGATACGCCATTGTTAATGCGTACTAAGTTGTATTTTCGACGTTTCTGTAACAATCGACCATATGATGACCCCGCGTACCACCGCCCTGCCTTCCCGTATGCCTCGGCCTCTCTTGTTTGGTGGGGTTGCCAACCTTGATTTTCTTCCCGGCTAACTTTCTCTTTTGCCAAGTGAGGAAGCGTTTATGCCGTTCAGCAGGTGCTACTAAATTATCTACCTCAAAATTTGTTGAAGAACTGTACTTCAAGTATCAAGGTAGAAAAATCGAAAATCTTCGCCCACCCAGGCCATACTCAACGGACGTCAACAGCCCAAATATCTCCGCAATATCCAAAACTCATTGAAGGAGAGGATAAATAGTACGGCCTTAGCGATTAAATAAATACTTAAGACCGACAGATCTCCTCCATTTTTGCAAAGTTTGAAAAAAGCTCTGTGTATTATAGTAGCGATAGTAAGATGCTGTAAAAATTTGGTGAGAATTGGATGAAAACTGCGGCCTTGAAGTATTCCCGAAAATACTGGGCTGGCCGGCATCACAGGCAACCTCATTAAGATCACTAATACATTTTCCACTACTTGGTCTATAAGGCCCTCTCCCAAAAATCGTACTAAGAGGGTAATACGATAACTTCTCTTTAAGGAAGATAAAAATAAATAACAATCTAAAGAGTAATCTGAAAAAAAAATCCGTTTTTTAGGAAAAAAAAGATATTGGAATGGTAAACTATTAAAGATTTTGTATGCCAAAAATAACGTTGAAGTTTCAAGGGAAACCAGTCAAAATAAAGAATCATTATCTCGGCAGTATATTCCAGACGTAGCTTTTTTCCTTATTTCCAAAAAAGCACCAGAAGAGAGAAAAATGCACGTTAAAATTTTTAACTTACACGCAATGATTTCGAAGTTATCGTTCACCAAAAAACAATTGTGTATACTTGACAAACTGCAACCCCGAAACAATCTGTTTTGAGAGATAAGATTTAAAAAATAACGTTTACTTTTTTTTATTATATAAAGCCCGATTATTTTTAAAAAACGACATTGACAATCAACTGATAATCTTATCATTATAAAAAAAAAATCAAGGCTGAATCATGTGCACAAAAACCTGTTGTACTAGTTTATTTCGCTACAGAAAGACTTCCTGAAGAAACTTGAAATTGCATAATTTTTAATTTTTTTTTTCTGGGTATTGCATTCCTTGACCCTAATTCTGTGAGGTTTAAGTAATCCTATAATCGTTAAAGAGGACATTTTAGGCTTTTTATCTTCGCTGTTGCCAATTGAGGGCAATCGAGGTATTACAATGCCTAGTCAATTGAGTTCAAGGGATTTTTTTTTAAAACTGAATCTTCACTTTTGATGCATAAAAAATATTTTTATTTTGGAGTTTTGCCTCTCAGATTCAAAAAGTTGTTAAAAATTAACAATTAGTTCTCACCTCTCAAGACGCTTGTATTTAGGAAGTAAACGTCCTTCGGGAGAAAGTAAAGTTTAAAATCACTTTTACTTTCGTATTTTTTTTCCTCTCCCCCTATTTTCGGGACGTTCACCCGTCAACTCTTTTTCACTATAATTTTTATTTTATCTAATCAAATTGCTGTCGACATCTTAAATCATTAATAAGTCATTAGTACGCTAAAAATAGGTCAGTATCTAAAAAATATTTTATTGTCTAAAAATTCCATGTTTAACGTAGATATACTGTAAATTGTGATATTCTCATTAATTATTGATATTCTCATTGTTATTTTATGATGAAATTTGAATTTGAGATTCCCTTTTTCTGTTAAGGCAAAACGTCCTCTGGAAATCGCGGTTGTATACGGTGCAACGGCCTTTCCGGACGGATTTCCTTTAGTCAACTAAACATCTCCGCTTACTCATCCTTTTTGTTCTCGTAGATAATTGAATTGCCTATTTACGAGATTTTCCTGGCGAAATGTAAATTACATTTGGGAGAATGGACCTGATTTATGCAAATTTCGAGAACGTAGTAAAACCCCCCAAATACCTTTTAGAATGAGCTTGGCAGAAAGAGTGAGAAAAATCCGGAAAATACAAGTAAAAAGAGGATTCTTGGCAGAAAGAGCGAGAAAAATTGAAAATGATGTTATAAAGAGAGCTCTTGCAGAAAGAGCTAGGAAGACTCTCGAACACTTTGTTAAAAAGAGGATTTCGGGCAAAAAGCGCTAGAAAAACATCCGAAAATACCGCTTAAATAGAAGGCTCTTACAGAAAGAGCGAAAAAACTTAGTTAAGTACTTTTTAAAACAGTTCCTGGCTGAAAGATTGAGAAAAACTTTCGAAAATACGTTTGAAAAGAGGCTACTTGGTAGAAAGGGCGAGGAAAACTCTTGAATATACAGTTGAAAGGACGGTTTTCGGCAGAAAGAGCCGAAGAAACTCCCGAAAATACTGTAAAAAGAGTGTTCTCGCAGAAAAAGCTAAACAGACTCCTGGACATCCAATTAAAAACAGGGTTCTTGGCGGAAAGGGCTCAAAAAACGTGAAAATTTTGCATAAAAACAGCCTGTGATCATGCGGTAAGTTGGCAATAAGGAAAAATGAACATTTAATGACTTAATTTTTATGAATATTGAGTGTAATGATCATTTTTCCTTATTGCCTTTTGACCACAAGATTACATGCTGTTTTTTTTTTGTTTCTTAATCCCATAGAAAGAGTGACAAAGGATTTCAAAAGCCCCTACCTTTCGTTCGTTATGATAATTTTTTCTAACCTTTTTTAGGGCGACATTTTTGATTTGTATTAAATCAAATAATATACTTTTTACAGTATAAAAACTTCATCTAGGAAGTGAGCAATTTAAAATAGGTAAAACCTTTTACTTCCTTAAGGAAGTTGTTTAAAATTCTCTGCACTGAGTCGTGTTGACCTTAAACGTATTCGTTATCCTTTTTAAATGTCGTGAACTTTTATTTTTAACTGTTCAAACGTTTAACATGTAAATATGGTATTTTTGTGATGATTTTTTTCCCGAAATATTTTTTCCCTGGGTGAAATTCATGTGACACCTTGTATAAACGGAGATTTTATCTACAAACAGGAGTCTTCTTTAGATTAAAACGTAGGGGGTTAAAATTGTGTCAAGGACCTTTAAAAAGCCTGAAGAACGTTGTGCAACTAGCGCGATTATCGTTTTGAGAAAACCCCGGTGTTTTAAAACGACGGCGAAATCTAGGATGAAAACGAATTTCGTTTGACCGTCTTCGCCATGAGCGGATAACGAGGAAGGTCAACCTTGGGAACCCGACGATAACGTAACTCCATTCTGGGGAAAGTAACAGCTGCTTTCACTTTCCAAACATTTATAGGCTTCCTTCTGTCCTTACTGCCCGCGATTCCCTTTCTTTTGTTATAATTTATCTCTTCTTAGGATATTTAGGTAAAAAAGCGTCCCTACAGAACACCATAAATCCTGAATTTTGGAGCTATTTTACCCTTTAAAAAGATCACATAAATGGCGTAATGAAATGACAAATTTTAAGCTAGACAAAACCGTTTTATATCTGTCTAGATTCTATTTTTAAAACGCAAACATTGTGTAACCCTCACCGGCTTATTTTAAAAAGGCCTTCATATTGACCGAAATTGATCTGAGTTGTTCAAAATCGGGTCGCTATTGACTCAAATTGTTCGTGTCGCCATTTGAAAATAGAGTTTTTATGACCTCATTAGTTATCTAATGAGATGAAGAATGAGGAAAGCCTTCTAATTTTATTAGAGGAAAAAAGCATTCTTTATGTTACAATTCATCTAATTTTTTGAGCGGAGTAAAAGGGCTTTACGAGTTAAACTAGGAGGGAAAAATTTTGTTTTTAAGCCTCAAACCCCCTACTTAAAGGAATTCCTGTTGTTTTTCTGGAGCATTTCGGCGTTTAAACTCCCTTCTCAAATTTTTTTGCGGTTTCCTCGGTTTTTTGGCCTAAACCCATTTTTTACAAATTCAAGGCCAAGAAACCTGAGAAAACTTGCAGGCTTGGTTGGCGAATTTTGAGTAGACGGAAAGCTTCCAAAAATTCAGTGTAAAGGGCCCCCCCCCCCTTATACGGAGAAAACTCTAAAATCTACTACAGCCAAAAGACAGAGAAAACTGCAAAAAAAAAAAAAAAAAAAAAAAACGTTAAAAATTTGGGTTTCTAGTCCAAATGAACCGTGGAAATCGTCTACAATTTTTAAAAGGGATTTTCTCGGAAGATGTAGGCAAAGGCAAACAACCTATTAAAATAAGGGTTTTTTCGTTAAATATCATGAGCAAACTTGGGGAAATCCTGTAAATAGGGATTTTGAGTCTAACAACGAAGGAAACTCTTTTAAAATGGAACTCCTATGATAAAATTTTAATAATAATGGGATTGGGAGTACATTATGACGTCATTGGAGTTTTAACCGGTCAATTTCCGGATTTTATTGCGTTCACTCTTTAAGCCTCCTCGATCGATTACGATGTTAGCATTATGAGCTTTAAAAGAGAAGGCTGAGAAATGGCTTATGCATGCAGGAAACTAATCAAGGACCTCTAATTTATAGTTGCCCTATTCTTGAATTCCACACCCATCAAGCTGGATCAAGGTTACTTGCTCTCTTTTTTTTAAACCAATCTGACTTCTATTTTTCCTTAAGAAACCTTATTTTGAAACTTTTTTTTTGGTCCAAAAATAAAAACTGGTCAGCCTTCCTTAAATTTTTTAGGTTCAACTTACTTCCATAGAGCTCTTGCGTAAAAAGCCTGTCAAGAATTTCGACACTACTGTAACTCGAGTCAATGTGCTCCCTTCCGTAGAGGAAGGTCTCGGCCAGGGATTTCACCATCGACACCATCCCAACTAGACAACAAACAAAATTAAACTAATTAAATTTTACGTTTAAAAAAAAATCAAAACAAAACGTCCAAAATTTTTAATACTTTATGGACGTGACCAACGTGCTCGGAATATCGTAAATATGAGCGTTCGCGTGCCTCCAGACAACTCGTTGTCGTTTATTTTAAATGTTCTTAGAAAATAAGTCATTTTTGTAAATTATCTTCAATAAACTATAAAATGGAAATTGCTAATGCATTTAGGAATAATCGTTTGACCGGCAAAACTTTTTTAAGTACATACTAAAAATTCAGCCCACCAAAAATAAAATATTTTTATAATTAATAAAATTAATTACCTTGGGATTTTTACACTTTATTGGATTAAATTAATTTTTTCATAAAAAATTAAATTTAAACACGCGTATTATTTGACGCGATTGTTAACACACGTTGGGTACGTATTCGTTGTGGAGCGCGGGACCGAGTGAGTCTGTACGTCGTAACCATCGCTACTAAAATACCCACCGCGCTCCGTACCTCCACCGCCTTTCCTACCTCTCACTCTTCCATATCTTCGGCTTTTTATCTTCAGCGTTCCCTCCTAGCTGTTTTTTTATTGTTCACCTAGGCTTTTCTTAAGATTTTAAGATTTTTTTTACATCCACAAAATTTTTTATCTGGCCCTCATAGAGTAAAAACTCCTGTTTGACTCGTTTGGCGGAGAAGTGAGAAACAGTGTTTTTTCTCAGGTTTTCCTAAATATCTCGAAAACTGTTAGGTTTGCGCAAAAATGATTTAGTATAAAATAATCTAAATTTAATTTCGATCAAAAAGTATTTAGCACAGAACCTTCCTAAAATAAACAGTTTCGGAGTTACAAACCATAAAAAAAAAAATTGTTCGCTCTTACGTCATTTTCGTCAAATAACTCCAAAATAGTTTACGAGGTCTAAAATCCCAAGTTTTACAAAATCCTTAGAGTAGATTTCTTATTTTAAAGGTAACAAGATTAATAACGTCCAAAATACTTTTTCCTTTGTACAAAAATTACTCTCAACAAAAAGGTTCCATTTTCAGTTCCCTGAAAAAAATTTTCCTTGAAGGAAATGGCTAATTTAAGGTAGAAAATGGGAAGTCTTCTCTTATGTCAAGGTGTTTTTCTTTTCTTTATTTCTTTATAAAAGATGAAGGCTGTGAATAAAGTTCCAAGTTGGCCTGAGGGGGCCGGCTGGATAAGCCAGGTCCACATCAAGTCTCCACTACTTGACTATTCTATTAATGTTTGAACCGAGTTTACCCGTTCTGACTTTGAAGACTCTCATGGGGCATAAAAGACAATATCTAACCTCCCCTATATATTAGGTACATATAATGACTCTCTTAAAATTTAAAAAAGAAGGCCTTTATTAAAATGACGCATTTAAAAATTGTTGACAGATCCTTGCCTTTATGTGTTGAGATTCGCGAACAAATTGGAATTCGGGGAGAAGACTCACGAGGTGACCATGACCGCCCTTCGTCTCGTCCAAAGGATGAAGAGGGACTCGATGCATTATGGAAGGCGACCGTCTGGAATCTGCGGTGCAGGTAAATAAACACTTTTAAGCAACTGCGTGACATTTAAAAAACTGCGGTCTTGGATCAAAAACTTGAATCCTGATGACGTAGATCAAAGAATCCGCCTTTGTTCATTTCCTTTTCATCTCTATATAGCTTCAGTTTTCGATTTTTCGGCCGATTGAACGCCGTTTTACTCGACTTAAAAGAGTTTTCCTCAGTTTTTCGGCCTAGAAACACCATTTTCTGGGCGTTTTCCTTTATTTTGTGGTCGAGAAACGGCGTTTTTTGGTCAAGAATGTACTATTATAATTTCGTCCTTATTGATTCTTAGTAATTAAATTATGATAAATCATCGTTATGATGATATAAGTAGTTTTATTTGTTATCTAATTTACGACATGAATCATTTGACCTACATTTTATACCGTAATCTTAGCTTTATAATAAAAATAAAAAGATTTTTACTCTAATTTTTTTATTCAGCTTAAAATTGTAAAAGCTATTTTTTACAGCATTGTTGATGGCAGCAAGGCTTCACGATTTTAACAGGACTGTCCCAGATATTGTAAAAGTGGTTCAAGTACATGAGACTACACTTCGCAAAAGGTATTTTGAATTTAAGAATTTTCGTTAAAAATAAACAAAAAAAATTAGGCTTGTAGAATTCGGTGAGACACCTTCCAGTTCCTTAACCCTCACAGAATTCATGACTGTCGATCTTGAAGAAGAGCAGGACCCTCCTTCATATAAAGCAGCTCGGCAAAAGACCGAGAAAGGCTCAAAGTAAATATAATTAAAAAAATACAATATTTATAAATTTAAAAATTTTAGGGGTTCGAAGATAAAGAAGATTGAAGCAATTCGCCCGGCTTCAGTCTGAAATAGAAAAGCATATTAACGAAAAGAAAAAGCGTAAATTACCAATGGAAGAAATGACAACAAGTAAGGCAAAATTTAAAAATAAACCGTTATTTTCTAATGAGCTATTTACTAATTAGAATTTTATTGTCTTAAATAAGTTTTTAGACCCTGAGTTTAAAAAGATTTTTTGTTTTTTACATTGTTTGAATTTTTTAGACGATGAAGAATCCGATTTAAACAATTTTATTTCGCAATCGACCTGGGATGCAATCGAAGATGCGGAAGACGGTGAAGAAATCGGGTTGGATCCAATCGATAAAGTCGGATTGGGGCCGAGTATCGAGTTGATGGGACTGAGCGAAACAAAGAAGACCAGACGGAATTCAATTACGATCATAACGGCGAACTCGACACTGAAGGTTTGGACGATGCTGAACTTGATGCGTACATCATGACTGAGGAGAGTCTGAAGGCAAAGGAGCCATTTGGACGAAAAACAATGAAGAATATCTCAAAGCAAAGCAAGGTTTGAATATTTTAAAAAAACAAAAACATGTTTATTCATTTCTTAATAACCTAATTTCTCACATTTTACTAATTTTAATATATTTTGTAACTCACATTTTCTCCTTATAAGAACCTATAAAATGTGGACAATAAAATCTAGGACTTACTCAAAGATGAATTATCTTCTTTACCGATTACTCAGTTTTCTGTGATGCCGGCTGGCCTGGGTTATTTTTTCCAGAAAATATTATAAAAATTTGATTGATTGGGGGATAAAAAGTTTGATTGTAGGGAGAAATTTGAGCTGTTTATGCTTGTTCTGTGTGGCCTGGATCGGTGAAGACTTCCATTTTTCTACCACAATACCTGGGACAAGTACTTATTAAATTTTCATTTTCAGAAAAAGAGGAAAGACTGAAAAAAGAACAAGAAGAAGGAAAAGGCCCGGATAAGAAAAAAAGAAAACTAAACTCCAGAAAAAAAGCATCTGCTCCTGCAAACTCTGCAGGTAATAAAAATCCTTACAAAAAACCAAAATTTAAAACTTTTTCCCTTTTTCTAGGTGAAGCGATAGAAAAAATGCTTCAAGAGAAGAAAATATCAACCAAAATAAATTACGACGTTTTAAAGAGTTTAAATCTGAAACCTGACGGTTTGACTGGAACTCTGGAAGGAATGTAAGTATATTAGTTTTTTTATTTTGCAAGATTTTATTTTTTTGGTTTTTTCAGGAAAGCGAGTTTGTCCCGAAAGAAGAACTTTTGGCGGCAAATAAAGAACAAATGAAGATCTGAATGAAAAAGAAATTCCCTCATCATCGCCCCCTCCGGTTATAACTTTAGAAAAAACGCCACCACCTTCCCCATCCAAAATTCATCCAAAAACACCAGAAATCAGCAAAAAACCTGTTGAAAACATAATTACACGTAAGAAAATTATCGCTTTTATTATTTTCATCACCATTTTTATAGACGACGATCCTGACGATGAAGATGACGACTTTGAGGAAACCGGAGGTGATGTCATGTCTCTCAGAGAAATGTTGAATCAGCACAACGGTGAAGATGACTGCGAAGATTACGATTATGACGATGATTAATTTTCACTTCTTCAAACTAGTACCCTTCTACATGAAATACTCACTACTTTTTATCTTTAAGTTAATGTAATTACATATTTTATAATTTTTAATATAATTTATACAAGCATGAATAAATAATCTTATTTAAGGTTATTTATTTTAAATGTCACAATTTTTTATTATTATTGTTGGAGAGTGTCATTGTGTCAAATAAATGGATGTCTTTTTTAAAAGTGATTTTATTTACTGAGAGGGTCCTCAGTTCAAAGGCAGTTGCATCCCCAGCGTCTTCGACTGGTTAAAAGGGGTTCTGTAAATTGCAAAGCTGCTTTTGATGTCTCTGCACCGACTTTGCTGATTGTGTCTTGATATTCTGTTCTCATTTTGTACTTTATTTCTTCTGCTGGGTCTGAAAAGGGAAGAAAAATATTTAGGTAGAAGTTTATCAAGGTAGAAAAAAATGGTAGTCTTCGACCAGCTAGCCCATAGTGAATATTTGAGAAGTAGAAACAGATTACTGTCATAGTAAGTGACTTCTTTTGGAGCACCAACGTCAGGCAAAGCGACAGCTATGGATCTAAATTTCGTCGGATCTCTATAACCTTGATCGTCCAATCCTGTCCTCAACATAGCAACTGGTGTTATGACTGGGTCATCATGATCAGCCATCATTGGTCTGTATGCAACCACTGGGAAATCTATCAACAAAATAAAATCACTTCTCCCAATAATATTTGAATACTTTTTTTAGCGAAATTTAACTGGTACAAAGAAGCGATGACATCTTCAGAATCTGTACATGGATGGTCCAAAATTTCATTTTCTAATATTGTCCTCTATTTAAAAAAATAGTAAAATAATTTTGAATAGATTTTGGGTACTTCATGGGCTGTGGCGACCATGGCTTCACGGAAAGCTTGTTCCTTAAGCTTCAAATGTCTGGCCCTTTCAAAATGCGGACTCCATGAATGGCGGTCGCAATAGCATGGCCTTTTTTCTTCCAAAAGTTTTTCAGCTCTTATCCTTTTCGGCGATGTGGGGCAATCCGGTGGTTGAGACGGCCTGAAAAATTAGCCAAACAAAATAAAACATTCTTACTTAAATATTATCGGTGCGATGTATGGCCAAATGTAATCCCTTTGTAGACTGTCTGATATGGTTTTAAATCTCCCATTTTTATTAGATTGAAAACGTGTCAATTTTTGTGCCTGTGTCTAAAAATTTGTGAGCCAATAAAACGTATGATTTAATTTTGAATATCGACTAACTGTATTTGGTTGTCTGCTAAATTGAATGACCTTGAAAGTGTAGGGAGAAGCGGCGTCACTGCCTTAAAGATGTTGAAAAAAGTTTGCTTGAGGAGGAAGTTTAAGGGGTTGCTTACGCACTGAGCAAGGACGGGCGAAGGTGTTGGTAAACCCAAAATGCTCGATTTGATCTAGGAAAGCCACAAGTGCGCTCTCCTCAAAATAGATCTCTGATGAAACGGATTGAGTCAGAGTGCCGACTTTGAAACGGTTGATTTGAAATTACGAGAGACACGAGAGGGGGATAAACTCGGCGGCGAAACGTTTTCAACTCCAAGGGCGAGCGGACGATCTACCCCAAAAGGTTTTCGACTTTTTCTGAGAGGAACGCACCTACCGAGAAATGCATTCTACTCAAATTTCTGGCGTCACCAACTGCGGGAAAAAAATACCCTAAAATATTTGTTCTACACGTATTGAGTAAGTTTCTCATCAAAAAGTGGATTACATAAGATAACCTAATTAACTTCCTCAAAGAGAAGTTATTGCGAGAACGCTTATACTTTGTTCTTTTGGTCGAATGCCACCCATTTTATTGGGTTTTCCGAATTTTATTTATTTTACTATTTTTGTCAGCCCTGCAACCCCCATTTACTACCAGATTTTCACACTTTTTCCTAGATTTTTTAGCTAGAAGCACCCTTTTTACCGGTTTTTTAAATAGTATTTTACACACTACTCTCGTAAACTTTTGAATGATCCTTCCGGTCCATCCAAGTTAGCTGCAAATATGATTTTACAATTTTTCGTTTTTCTAACATGTGCTAGCTTCTAATATTTTAAAAATTCGTTGCACCCAAATTCGTTTCAAGAGAACCTCAAGATGGCGGGAAAAAGATTTCTTGTGAGTATCTTATCAAGAAAAGACATGAAAAAAATTGTTGACATTTTTAATGGCGTTTAGGATGAAAATTTTGGATCAAGCGAAAGGGAGCTTAGACTTTTAAACGAGAAGGTGCATAAAGAAAGAATGGCATCCACGTATACACAATCGTTTAATAAACAACGTGAGTTATTATTATTTCCCCCAAATCCGATCCTTTACCGGCGCCAGCTATGGAATTTCTTTTCTCTCTTTTCTTTTTTAGAAATTTCAAGAAACGATAAAGTCTCAAAAGTAAACTGCTTCGTCCGAAAATCTTCTCTCGGAAATCGATTAAGTCTTAAAGATTTGAGAGCAAAAATAGACTTGCGTTAATTTATTAAAAATTAATTTTTATGACAACTTTAGTTAGCAAATATAAATTTAGAAACTTTTTTTTGTGACATTTTTTCTAGCTTAACGACCGAATAAACTTCATTCGGAGGGTTCTAAAACTATAGAAAACGTCAATAAAATAAGGTTAGTTAGTGTCCAGAGTACAATAATAGATTTGAGTCGTCTCAGGAATGTCCTGGGGTCTGAATAGTTACAAGATTAGTTTTAGGCCTATTCTCGATTCTCGAACGTTTGGGAATTCTCCAGGAGACGAGCGTGAGTCCTCATCGTCGTCACTGGTCTATTTAGAGGGAATCCAGTCCTGAATTTTTCTTTCCTTTTTTATTTTATAAGTTTTAGTATGTTTATTTTTAGAAACACCCATTATACTGGACTTTTTGGGCGTTTTTTACGTTCTTTTGCTCAAAACACATACTCTAAGAACGTTTAAAATTGTGTATCATCCGAAAAACACTCTTTAAACGAAAATTTTGAGTGTTTTCCTTAGCTTATAGCTGAAATGGGAAAAATGATTTTCCGTCATTTTTTTCGATCTTTCATCCAAGAGAACCTCTTTTTTACTGATATTCTTTGTTTTTAAGCTAAGGAGCTACTTTTTTAAACAAGTTTTTGTGGAGTTATCCTCTAGCCAGAAACACCATTTTATCAGGGCAAGTATTCCACATTTTATCAGAATTTCTGTTGTTTCCTCTGTCTTTCAGCCTAAAGAAACCCCTACCATTGATGGAATTCACCTAAATTTTTCCCCTTCTTTTCGCTTTTAAATCTTAAAAATTAACGAATTTAAAAATAAATTGATCAGATTTTCTGTCATTTTCCTCGACCTTTCAGCCTAGAGAATCCCTTTAACCAGATTTCTTGTCGTTTAACTCATTTTTCGGCAGAGAAACTTTTTTTTTTTAATAAAAAGAAATTTTTTCCCCACTTTTTGAGGAATTTTCATAGGGTTTTTGGCCAAGGTTTTCTTTAGTTTTCCAAGAGATTCTAAAGAGTTTTCCTCATTTTCAGGCCGAAAATGGCCGTTTTTCTAGATTTTATTTTGGTTTCAGGAATCACTTTTTTAGGAAGTTTTTCCAAGGTCCACTCGAGACCAACTATTTTTCTATAATTAATTTACGATGAACCATATTTGAGATAAAAGTCGTATTTCAATCTTAGTTTTAGTGACTTTGATTTTAGAATTAAAACCGAAAACCCCGTAGATCCAAGAAAAGATGATGTTTTAATAGGCAACATTGTTGACTTTGACAAGACGAACACTTTGAAGACCAAAAACAAGGTTTCGGGACAGGACGCAATGTAACCAGACGTATTCATGTCAGAAAGAAAAGAAAAGAAGAAAAAAAAAAACGTTCAAAAGAAATCCCTTCTACCAAAAATAAAGTAATTGGTGCCAGAACGTTTAGGGAAGGTTTCCCCACCACCTTCTTCGCTTTTATCAACGCCTTCAGTCTTCTTTCCGCGCTCCCTTCTCTCTTCGGATCTTTTTCACTTACGACGCTTCTCAAACACGAAGCTTACCGGGAAAAAAATACCTAAGAGTGATTTAGAACAAAAAATTTGTGCTTTTCTAAAAAAAAAAAAAAAAAAAAAAATGTGTTCTGTGTCCTGTGAGGAAAATTTTTTAATGGAATCTGACACGTTTTCTCTCTGCAGATGAAGGATAAATTGCACAGGTTAATTTTTTATTATTTAAATTTTTTGGTTGAAGCTATTTAATAATTTCAACAACGATTTGGAAAATTGCGTATTTCACACATTTTGACATGAAATTTGTATTTTTAAAATTTGCTATAAGTTCATTTTTGGTCTCATTTTAAGGATTTATTTACAAAAAAAAGAATTTTTAATTTCTGTTGCATAATTATAGAGAAAAGTACACATGTAAAAAAAAAATTGTGGACGAAATTTTTTTTCTTTTACATGTTTTGATTTTTTTTACCATGAAAAACGCCTAAAAAAGTTTCTCATGGCCGAAATATTTAAAAATATGGTAAAATGACGTATTCAGCGACCGAAAATCCAAGAAAGACTCCCCAGGACATGGAAAAAAAAGCAGTTTTTCGGCTGAAAAATGAGGTGAATTGTATAAAATCTGGTCAAGGCATTCTTGGCTGAAAGATCGAGGAAAACGACTGGAAATCTGATAAAATGTGGTTTTCTGGGCCGAAAACTCAAGGAGATATCCTCAAAAACTGGTGTAAAAGTAGTTCCCTTGCTGAAAACCAAGAAAACGCCTAAAAATCCAGTAAGCATTCTTAGTTTTCCAGCAATTCGGATGGGAAAAAAAGTTGTTTCTCTACCGAAAAATGTGATAAATGATGTGAATCTGGTAAATAAGGACTTCTTTAGGCTGAAATATCGACGAAAATTACGGAAAATCTGGTCAACTGGGGGTTCCCGGGCAAAAAACTGGTAAAAAAGGGATTCTAGGGTTATAAACTTGTTTTGAAAAGTTAAGTAATGCTGTCCATTAGCTCATATAAAAGGTCAGGTTACAAAAAGTTAACTTTTATATGGTCTTATTGTTCTATTGTTAATAAAATTTTCGAGAGAAACTCTCATAAAAATTTATTTAAAAAAATATTAGACGGAAGTAGGTTAGCATTAAAGAGATTTTAAATACGTCCCATCGTGAGTGAATCATTCCCCGTTGAATAATCTCGTGCGATGGAAAAAAATGAACGGAGGCCAAATTTTTTGTTTTAATTTTTTCTTTTGTTCTTTTCCTCGATTCTTTTGACCTTAAATTGTTTTAAACGGAACTCGTTCTTTTTAATTAGTTAAAATTCCGTGAAATGAGTCAGACACCGTAGAAATGAGTGTCTCTTCTCTTTTTTTCCGCGAAGTTTTCAACCTACACCTGTCCCAACGTAGATTCTCGATTCAAAAGGTTCTCATTACGTAAAATGATTAGGATAATGAGAAAAACTCCTCGTTTATCAACTTTTAATACCCTTTTTTGATTCCAAGGCAGGTTTTAGATGGATTAATTTTAAATTTCTATCGAGTAAAACACTTTTGGGCGTTTTACATTTTTTAATGACCCTTTTGATAGATTTTAGGGCGTTTTCCCTCCGTAAGAAATTCGATTTTTAATAGGTTTTTAGGCATTTCGTGGGCATAGGTTTTGAACAAACACCATTTTAAACATATGTATGTCGGACGATGTTAAGTTCTTTTTCCATGAAACACCATTTTAAAATGTTTTAATAGGATTTTAGGCGGTCCACATTTTTTGTCAAACAAAAACCATTTTTTAAAATTGAGTTTTTGACGATTTACATTTTTTAGTCTATGAAACACCATTTTTAATAGGTTTGAGGCGTTTTACCATGAATTTTTTTTCCCAAAAATATAATTTTTATACATTTTTGGGCGTTTTTTCTTCTGAGAAGCAACCATTTTTTTTACAGGTTTAGGGTGTTTCTCGGTATTTCTGTTTGTCTCTTGTTTTTGGTGTTTCTGCCGACAAGACTTCCGTAGAACCCAGTTCACCATTGTTTGAGGAGGTCAAAAAGTTGACATATCTGTTCGATTATGGTTTCTTAATAGATCTAGACGAAATGTTTGGTTATTTTTTTGTGTCATAAAAGACGTTGTTGTTTTCCTTTGTCAATTCATGGCGATGAATTCACATTTACGATGTTGATGCGATTTTCTGTTTACAAACATTTCGCCTCGTTCATTACGCTCCCAAACAAAAAGAAATTTCAGGAAACATCAATCTCGGGTTTAAAAGTCGGATTCGACGGACACACCTGTCTAAGCGACGAGCCAAGCGTACCATCGTGTAAAAGCCAAAAAGGTCGAAACTTCCGGCTCTTCCGGGTTTTTAGAGACTTTTATGATAATCGTCACGTAAGAAAAAAAATAAATAAAAAAAGGTTTAGTATCGTTAAAAATAGGGGTGTCGGATCTGAACTATACTGTGGAGTGAGGAGAGGTCTCTTTAATTGGCTCCGAGTTTGGAGAGGGTCCAAGCGGCATTGCCTTTCCAAGGATCGCGTCATCCCGTATTAATACCAACAAGACACGACACGCAGTCCGTGAACCTTCGGGGTCTCAACGACCGAGGATTTTTTTTTATCGAGCGACAGGAGGCCACGGCTTCCTCCCTCACCTATTTTAGTGATAGGTACTCTTCACGTCCTCCCCAAAATAATTAGCGAAAATAATGACCGCGTTCTAAAAGTAAATTTTTTTAGAACTTAAAATGCCCCCCCCCACCCCAAGAAATTTTTAAGAGTACAAAAATCTCATTTTTGAATAATTTTTGTTGGGGTGCGACAATGGGGGGCCCAGACAGGGGATTTCCGCATTTTGATAGGTTCTTCTGGAGGGACCTTACTACATAATCCACGAAAAATATTTCCGCAGAACCCCAAGGTTTCCTTGAAAATCCTTCCTTAACTTTGCATGAATGATCCTCCTATGAAATGGTCTGTTTCTTCAAATTAAAGAACCCTTCCGATTTCCCTCCTTTTTTTCAAGCTAATTGAGGTGACTTAAGGAGTCCTTGAAAGGAGGGTTCTCATTGGCTGATCATGATACAATCAGTTAAAACTTTGCCTAAGTTAAGGAACAAAAAAGGGATATTCAAGGTGTCCTTTTGGTTAAGGAAAGAGAGTTTCAATGAACCTTGAAAACCCTCCCTTGGCGCTTTTTCGTATTTATAAACCTCCTTTGAAGTGATCTGTTCTTCAAATAAAAGGAATCCTTCCGATTTCTCCAGTATTAGGGGAGAAAAAATTCGTTTTTTTAATAGCTGGGAGAAATTTGGGCTCTCCACTCGTTCCTTATGGTCTGTCTGGGCGAAGAGTTACTTCTTTTCTACCTTGATGAAAGCTCATGGACACCCAGTACAGTAAAAAATTCAATTTTCAAAAAATGGCCCTCCTCTCCTTCTTAACCATAAAACGAAAAAGTTCTAAATTGCAGATAAGAAGTATTTTTTTCCCCCGAAATTCTCTCCATTTAATGCAAAAACAATAAAAAATAATCTTAAGGGCGAATCTGAAATTAAAGCGGGGGTTAGTTCTAATTTTCAGTTTCTCTGTATTCGTTGTTTTTAGGGGAAAAAGATATCAGGACTAATCAGGAAGATACACGTCTAGATGTGGATTTGGGCCAGAATAAACAAGCATCTAATCCTTTTTTTTTTTTTTTTTTACTCTCTACCGAAGTTTCTTAGAACGTTCGAGAGGACTCTTTTACCAAGATATTTGTACTTCGTCTGACGTAAAAAGCCGGATGAAAAATTAGCCCGGCGTGACAGTGACAAGTCAGAACATCACCTAATCCTAATCGTTTTCTATTTGTACTCAAAGATTCTCGTCGAAAAGGATTCAAGGCGAGAAAGATAATAATTTTATCGAAAAAAATTTTTCTACTCGGATTTCCAAATCGCTCGCGACAATTTTTTGTTCATTTAAGAAGATGTGAGAAAAAGTAAAATTTTGGCCGCGAGGTGTTCCGGCAAAAATTCTACGGCTGGCCGGAACCTCAGACGAAGTTGAGATCGGTGTGGGGTCGATTTGACCCTACGGGGTCTGGAAGTCTCTTCCCCGAAAACCTGACATGGAGGGTAAAACAATGACTTCTTTAGGGAAGTTAAAAAAGCAAACTCAGGGCCAAATTCGGCTTATATGGCATCTTCGACCTCTTTGAAGTTCTGCCGAACCGCAAACGTTCGACTTAAAGAGTTACTAAATATAGGCGAAGGGAATCTGGTCTCAAATATAAACTCGAATTTCTCCCGATGAACGGGATGAACGCACTGTCGAGTTTCTCCGAATAAAGCGATTTTTTCCCCTCTCAATTAGCCCATTTTATCTTGATGGGTCATTTGTCAAATTAGTCTTTTTCCGACGTTAAAAAAAGATTTTTTGCCCTCGTTTTTTTAAGCCAATCTTTCTCCGAAGAACAGTTTATTTGAGGTAAAATGAGCTTTTTTTTTGTTATGGTTGCCAGCTGCCAATAAAAACAAAAACCCAAAAGTTCCTAAATATTCAATGTTGACTTTTCAATGAGAAAAAGTCAAAATATTATTTTTATTTTTGTAAAGTATGTGATCTAACGAGAAGGCTGTAATTTAAAGAGAAAAAATGAATTCACATTGTCTTAGTTAATTTTTCAAAATGTGATCCACGAGGTGGAACGGTTTAGCGCTCAACGCCAGACGTCCACCTCACCAGCCAAAACTATCAATTCATCAATAATTCATCTTATTCACCATAAATAGTTGTAAACCTAAATATAAACCATGAAATTTTAGTCGCTGTATATACAGGGTATACGGAATTGTGGTAGTTTTGAAAAAAGTGTTGGCCTGGACTCTCAGGGGCCGGACAACGCCAAAACTTCTTTTTTATCCCACTTTAACTCAAAGAAATACCAACTCTTTCTTTAATAAATTTTTTTGGGAAGTTAAAAAATCCAGATTCCTGAGTATTACAATTATTTTCTTTTGAGGAAGTTAAAAATTCCAAATGTAGAGAGAAAATCTCTCTAAAAAAAGTTATTGAAGTTTAATAAATTCAAAACTTTTTTTTAGAACGCTAAACACACACATGTCGAGAGTATTACAATCATTTTCTTTTGAGAACAGAAAAGAAGATTATGGAAAGAAAAGAAAAACAAATCATAATTCCTAGATTCTGTTGATGCCAAATTCGTTATTCCAATCTTCACCAAATTTTCTCCTTATGAGGATCAGCACTAAAAAAACAAAAGAAAAATTTTATTTATCACTTTTTTGGGACTTTTATCGTGGGCACCAGACAAACGCTTTTTTACTTTTTTGTGTGCAATTTTTGTCTAAAATTGAACTCCAAAACCTTTTAAATCTAGGGAGAAAGAAAAAAAAAATGATTTGGGGCTGGGGAAAAATGAGGTAGGAAAGGGGTCCGAAACAGTTGTAAACATAGACCCATTAGAATATAAACGATTAAATAAAAAGTTGTTGGTGGCTATTTATAGGTAGTCGAGAGAGGGTCGGGCTCTATTTCTAAAGTTAGACATCTTCGACCTCACAACCTCCTCCTCTCTTCCTCTTTCTTTTCTCTTCTTCTTCTTCCTCTTTCGTTTCTCACTTGGCTTTTTCCCTTCTCGGTTCAATACTTCAAAACGGCCGTCCGCTCATTTGTCAACATGAGATCCTTCCACCCTTCACTCTCGCCTTTCCCGCTTTTAAATATCACTCCCTTATAAATTACATCAGCTAAAAATATTAAACTGGAGCAAGAATAAAAAATAATTTTTTTTTCTTGAAAAGTTTCTATAAAACTAATATTAATATTATAATTTTTATTGCGGATGTATTCCGCATATATTAGTAAAAAATAATATTTTTAAATTAAAATTTTTGGATTAGGCTGAAGTTTCAAAAAGTTTTATTTTATTTAGTAATTTATATTTATTTTATTTATTTATTTTTGATAATTAAAACGGAAAGGAGAAGTTGAACAAAAATAGAAAAAGGAAAATATTTTTAGAAATTTAATTACGGCTGATTATAACTTTGATGAAAGATGTAAAAGATCCAATTTTAGAATAGTCTGAGAGTGGTGAACTCTGTTATGAAATTCGGGTTCTCTCGTTTGTTCTAGTCTTGAGATTTTCCACTGACGGAGCCACTTGCCGTGATTCAACGAAAAAAACGGGAAGGAGAATGCGCGAAAAAAAACCAATTGCGCAAATTTTTTGATTTTTTTCTTTTGTTCGAATAAAAACAATCAGACAGTTTTACTTTTTTTTTTATTGTTTTACTTCTTTTCTTTTTTTAAGGATTAATGAAAATAGATAAATAAAGTACTGGTCTGGAGCTGGCTCCGACCAGAACTTCCTCAAACGAGCGCAATTTACTAAATTTTCTTCCCTATTGTCAATTTTTATTTATTTATTTATTTGTAGTATAAGGTAGAAAAAACCCTTTTGCAGAGGCCAGAGTGTGTCACTTCTCTTTGAGGAAGTTAAAAATGCTTTTATCGGTCATCTGAATACATTTTTTAACGGCTTAGTGAGTAGACTAAACCTTCAAAGCTGTTGGGTCTTGATGGTTTAGCATCCTAAACCCTAACTTCGCAGCTTGTGGTAATTCATTAATTTTAAAAATTGGATAAAACGTTTTTATTCCTTTATTATTTTGATTTCAATTTTATTGGTATAAAAATGAGACCTTGAACGAAAAAATGCTTTAAAAATTTAAAAGTTGGTTCATTTTTTGGAGGGCGAAATTTAAAAGCAAAATTCCAAATCTATGGTGGTTGACGGATCAATCGCCAATTAATTTTGTTTGTGAAAAAATTTTTTTTCCATAAAAGGATTTTTTAATGAACGTGAGGAATGTCTGAACGGCGGTGCTATCTCGACGAGGGACTGCGAACCCGAAACTCGCTGTCGAAAAGGAAAGGCGGGAAAATTCCCCGGGTTGCGAAGGAGTATAAATAGAGGAGATGGCCTACGGGGAGGGGAGGAATGCTGAGATTAGAAACAAATATTCGACAAAGTTGGCATGAGGTCCGGGTAGTGTGTGAGTGCGGAGTTTCAGGGATGCGCGAGTGATATGGAGGAATCTCCTTCATCTGAGAAGATGGGCAAATTATCCCCGACGAATAAGAAGAAGAAAGAGAGATGGCTTCTGACGAGGAAGACATGGAGGTATATGGCGGATGCAGGACGAAGGCTCATCCCAGAAGGACATCCGATCCGCGGTCCCGAAGACATACCAAAAATCGAAGCCTACTTTCAAGAGGTCTGTAACAAAGAGCCTAAATTTTTAATATGGAGGAAACAATCATATCCTGGAGCTTTGGGCTTCAGAAGAGGAAGGAGAAGAAAAAAAGGTGGAAGTTATAGAGAAAAAACTTGGTCTGCTGATGAAGCAGAAGAGATCAAAAAAGACCGAGAACGACCATCGACATCATCGAGCAGATCCGACCTTCCTAGAATGAAAGAAGAATTCTTATTAGGGGCAAATCCGAAAGCCGACGACGAACTCATCGGAACCCTTCAAAACTACCTTTACGGCTCCTTAGACATCCAAGTTCTATTCGACAAACTAAAAGAACAATTCGACCACATTTCTTCGAGAACACGTCCAGTCATTATGACGCCCCATCGAGTAGACACGAGCCTATTAGAAGTTTAAGAAGATACTATTCCAAGTCGACGAATAGAGAAAAAGTCTTAAGCGACTTATTGACGGACAGGAAGAAATTAGAAAGGCTTTATTTTGAGCTGAGGAAAGCAAAAGGTTTTTCAGTGAGGCTAAGAGGAAGACTTGCTGAATCAGAAGAAGAAGAAGACACTGGAGAATCTTCTACAGCTCCAAATTCTCCATTGTAATAGAGCCTGAAAAAATAACAACACTTGGGACACAGACGATGATGATTTTACCTCAGTCTTGGACTTTGATTCAGGAAGAAGTGAAAAAAGTAAAAGCGAAAGAGGCAGAAGCTGAAGAGAAAGAAGCAAAAGCTGCGGCAGGGAGGCGAAGCTCAGTGGATAATGATGACGTGTCTCCTTCAGTGAGTGACACCATCAAAAGGTATTTGAGAATGGCGAGAAAAAAAAGCGTCGATTCGGACAAAGCTGATCGTTTTAAAAGAGTCAACTACGACAGAAACCTACGTAACATCAAAGGAAAAGGAGTACCTTCGATATCCGAAGACGACGGTACGGACAAATCCGCTCAGACGGACGAAACGTGGATCGTCGCTTTGCGCGATTTGAAGATCGAGACGAGCGAAGTCGAATATCCAAGTTCGAGATCGAGCCTGACCGAAGGGACGACGTCGCCGACCTCACCCACTTCTAAGTCTTTCCTTTCCTCCGGCCAGACATTCCTCACCAATTTACTACATGGGTTTCAAGAGAAAACTTCTGCGAATGTTACAGGAGGCGGTGGGACGATGCATAAATCAAAGAGTTCGACGAGCGTCGTAGCAGGTACAAGACTCGTCTCGAAGAAAATTTGGAAGTCGAGGTCAAAAGTCAAAGCCGCGCTACTCCCTCCGCCACATCAGCTTGGACACCACAGGTAACTTCTAATTTCTTACAGTTTCAGGCACTGAGCATCCTCATCAACGCCTTATTGTTTTTCTAAGCCCCATTGTCTAGGATTCTAAAAAGTTTCTTCCTCGCCGAAAATAGGGGTTTTTCGCGTTTTTAAAATGGCCCTGAACTCCAGTTTCGGTTTGTTTGCTAAGAAACGACTTAATTTCAAATCAAAGACTCTTTTTTCTCTCGTATACTTACAACAGCTTCAGTATTTTCTTTCATCTATGAAATTGGCATTGGGACAAATTAGTCGGCCCTAACCCAAACGACGCTCTCTAAGAAAACCTTTCGGTTTATTCACTTTCAAACTTGGAGGGGTCCACTTTATCTCTATTCAAAACCTTAATATTTTTATTCTCAAAACAAACTTATTGTAACAACCTTGGCGGACGTTTGAAAATTTTTTATCCCACTTCCATGAGCCTGTGGTGCCGGCCGTACGTCCGTCGGCAGTTTTTCAGGAAAATTCACGGCCGCCATTTTCATCAAACTTTTACGCAATCTTCGTTTCGTTGGTGTCTTGAAAGTGTCAAGAGCTTTCAAATTGGCAAAAATGGCGGAGGTCAGTCTTTCTAAAGTTTCTTTTAATTTGCTAAGGCCGAACTATTGGCCCAATCGTCTGAAAATGAAAATTGGAAATTTTGAACAGGCATATCTCCGCCATTTTTGCGAATTCTCTAAGAAACACAAAAGGATGATTTTGTGAGAATTAGATGAAAATCGGATGTAAATTGGGGCCATGAAGCAGGCCGAAAATCCGACGGGCGCCCGGCACCACAGACATCATGAAATCATTATCGGCAAAGATCGCTCATCAATTTTACTCTACGGGATCTAGAAGACCCTTTTCCAGGGCCACATGGAGGGTGTCACAATAACTTCTCTTTGAGGAAGTTAAAAATCATTTATTTTCGTTGAAGATGTTCTTGGGGTTCAAATAAATAAAGAAGCGTTTTATTTTATTTTTTTCGGTTTAATTGCTTTTTGAAGATAGTAAAAAGAGAATCTAAACATCGGGATGAGTTAAGGGAGTAACGTCACTCGCTTTGTTTATAACTCGAGATAGTAAACTTTTGGTTGATTTTTAAATGTTTCATCTGCCTGGCTGGCCTCCGGTGTATATTTTATTTTTCCCCTCCATTTTTTTCTCTTCTGCTTTTTCCTTCTCGCGGTTTATCGAGATTTATAAAAAATAGACCCGCGTAGGTTTTTTTGGCATCGGAACGCGAATTCGATCGGGCGATATAATTAATATTTTAATATTAGTGGCTCAATGAAATGGGAAGATGAGTAGGACGTCGCGACGGATCAAAGACTTCGAACTTCCCCACCCCCTTATTCTATCAAGACGTTCCACAGACCAAAATAAAGCTGTTAACAGGTAATTTTAGAACCAAGACCCACTTACCAAAACGTATTTTTCTACGTAAAATTTTTTAATAAGCACCTTCATTTTTCGATATAAATTTTTTTTAAACCAAAAAACGAAACTTAGATCATTTACTCGGTAACTTAGTTACCACGGGTCTTTTTTGACGTACGGGGTGCAGAAGGCCCAATTCCCGTGCGGTATTACAATAACGTTTTTTAGAAAGTAAATAAATTTGCTTTCCCATTTTTTCATTGTTTCTGTTCCTTTCTTCTTGCAGGGCCATTTTATCAAGAACTTACGTTTTTTTCTTCCTCTAATTTTTTCTGCAATTTTCGTTTATTTTTTATTTTGAAGTAAATAAATGTTTATTGGCCCGAGTTCACCGATATTTTATTTTAAATAAAAATAGTAACAGAGAGAGGAAGATAGTAGAAAAAAAAGTTAGGCCTCTAGTGGAATTTGAAACTACGACCTTAGGTTTACTAGCTAAACATTCTACCAACTAAGATATGGAAGCTTGGTTTAACCCAGGAGGTTTTTTTGGCTACTGCACTGCTGACACGTTGGCAATGGTGTCACGCTGTCCTAAGGCATTACATTAAAAATAAGGGGAAAAAAGAGAAAGAAGTACTTCAGCTTCCATAGCTCAGTTGGTAGAGTGTTGAGCTAGTAACCCTAAGGTCGTAGGGGCAAATCCCACTGGAGGCCTAATTTTTTTGTCTACTCTTTTCCTCTTTCTGTGTGGTTCAATATTTAAAATTAATTTTTACTTATATTTTTTTCGAAATAAGGGAAAACGACGTTTTGAAATGGTTTGGAAAAAGTTTTGACAAAATGTTGGACGTTCGGGTTCGTCTATATTTGGTTCAACGATTTTAGAATCTTTTGTTTTTTAAGGTTTATATGATCGTTTGTTGATTTTAGCCTCGTTCGCCTCTTCTGGCTCTCGTAAATAATTTCTAAGGCTGGAAACATTGCGTTTTTTGTTTCCACACATTGTAGCTTCGGTATTTTAAGTTGTAAATTTTTGCGGAAACCACAGATTTGCTCACGCTTACAAAGAAATCCTAATCTGGTAAAAATGTTTGTTTCTCAGTCGTCAGATCGAGAAAATTACACAAAAATCTACGAATAAAAAGGGTTTCTCTTGGCCAAAAAACCGAGTAGACCAACCGGAATTGAAGTAAAATAGTTTCCATACCAAAATGCTCTCACAAAGCAGTATAAATCGGGTGACCAGAAGATCAAGCAAATCACAAAAAATTCAATAAAAAGTTTTTGGTGACCCTAAAGGGTGTTTCTGGCAAAAAAAAAAAGTTTCTTTTGTCCAGAAAATGGAAGACAACGACCGAAAAGGTAGATATCTTAGATCCGGATATTTTTTAATGACTAAAAATCTGAATTTTGAAGAGGGCCAGTCGGTCAGGCTGGACCGACCATTCGTTTAAATCCACTTTGAGTGTAAACCTACAGAATTGAAATAGAACGAGACTGAAATAGACGCGATCGCGACCCTTTCAGATTTTCACCGAATCGCCTCATTTCAATCACCCATTCCCTCTTTTGTTTTATTGTGAGAAAGGGGATAAAAGAGATCAGAAAATGAAAGAAACTAGAGCCAAAGATCTTTAAGCTAAATAAACTTTCTGAAAATTCATTCATTGGTAGCAATTAGAAGACGGTCAATTTTAAAACTCCACAATCTGCGAAGTTGGAAGTTTTTTAATTTAGCTGATTAAAAATTTTAGTTACATGTTTCGGACTCCTGTCCCAACCAAACAAGTTTGTTTTTCCGGCGATAAACATTTTTACGACTTGATAAAAATCACTGATTTGAGTGGCCTTCTAGGAAAACTGCGTCGTTTTGCTGAGAGAAAAAAACCATGAGGGAATTTGTGTTACAGGGCAGATGCGTGTGGAGTAACTTGAGCGGCCGCTCCATCACTTTGACGGACACGACGCTTCAGCAACTGAGCGAGATCGAAAGGCGGATACTTCAAAAAGTCGCCCTCGCCAAACTTCAAGCTTTAAACCTCGGAGTCACCGTCAAAATTCCCTCCGGTAAGCCAAAAGACGCCACAACGAAAAAAAAAAAGTTCTCTCCCTCTATCTTTTTATACAAAACGCGATTATTCTGGCGCTGTCATTCTGGCAGCTCTCTCCCGCTAAAATTGGCCACCCTGCTATTTTAAATATTCTCTTATTTTTAAAATTATCACGAGATATTTTATAGCTTCTCTGAGAGTTTTATGGTTTTTCTTTGATATTCCAGAGACCCCTCAGCCGTCGAATGTTCAAAAGCAAAAGAGAAAAGCGTATCTTATAAAAAGGAAAGCGATCACCACTGGATTTTTCGATTCAAATTACAAAGACAAAGGTAATTTTTTTAAATATCGAGTAAAAAGTGGGGAGGGAAAAAAGGTAGTTGTTATTGATATAGGATAGTTTTTATATTTGCAGGTAGCAGTTCGGAGAGTTGTGTCGGAAGCGGAAGTGGATCCGTTTTTGGGGTGGCGCTTCATGAATGTGTCGAGAATGAAAGGGCGAAGGCGAATCAGCATCCGGCCAACGAGTCCATTCTTGACTTGAGGAGAAAATCTCATCATGGAAGCAGGGGAAGCTTCAGCTCTCTCATCGAACCGAGGACTGACGAGGTAAGTTCTTAAGTCTTGACCAAATGATGAGCCTTACAAAAATGCTTAAAGCGGACGATAGTAAATTCGGGTACATTCGGTTTCGATTTTCCAAAATCCAATATAAATAAATTCTGAAGAAAACCTATGAAAACGCCATTAAGTCCTGAGGAAATGGGTTTTCCGGTTCCCTTTTTAACAAACAGAAACGCCCGTAAAAAGGGGATCTCGGACAAAAAAAAACGCTTGAAAATCCAGAAAAAATGAAAAAAAAAAATTTTGGAGGAGGAAAGTCAAAAATCCATTAAAAAGGGAATTTCTCAAAGTGTAGGAAGTAGGTCTCTTTTAAGGGATTTTCAAGCGTTCTCTCATTTTTATCCGAGAAATCCTAGTTTTTCAAGTCTGACCGTGCGTGCCTATGGCTAAGGAGGTAGTAAATCGAATCAAACAACCCACATTTTACAGATTTAGGGTCATTTTCCTCGGCTTTTCCGTCCAAAAAACCCCGGTTTACCATACAAGAAAAAAACTATTTTCTTGACAAAGCCTAGGAAAACCCAATAAAAATTAAGGTTTCTAGTATGAAACGTTGGAAATCTTTTTTTCTTCTTCTTTGGTCGAATCGTCCACTTAAAGTATTTTAAATCTCAAAATAAATGTTGTTTTTTCTTTTCTTTTTTTTTCTGACTCGTGATTCAAAGTTCGAAGGTGCTTGAACTTGTTCTTTTTGAATTTATTAAGAGTCAGTCCAATTCCAAAGATAACAAACGTCTGGTTATGATATACGCGGTGACAGAAATATCACTGATGGGATGGCATATATAGGTTCTGTTTGTTTGGCACTCGCACACTCCAACCTTTGAATGAAAATGCGAAGAGCACTTATTCGACAATAAAATTTTTAATATTTCTTTTTCTTTTGAACTAATAGGTAATTATTTGAACGTGTTTCTGAAGAAATGCCAAATCGGTTGCAATCCGCTCGGTTTTATTTATAAAAGTGGCGTTTTTTGTGCCGGTCGGAGCCGGTTTCTTTGGAGGATTTTGACGTTTACAGTTAAGGAAAAACGCCCAAGTGATCCTATGATTCGGTATATTTGTCGACCTCAGGTTGGCAACACTTCTCAAGGTAGACATACCTCCATCGTTGGCATTCACAAATGAATTCCACAAACGCCTTCTTTATATTTAGACACGTAGAAAAAGATTCCAAGAGAAGGCATTTTATGATATTTTAACTTCCGAGCCTTTAAAGGAGACCACCAAGTAGTTGTTTGTTGATCAGACATAAAGGAAATAGGCTTATTGTTTTAAGCAACACAAGAAAATTCCAAGTCTATTGGTCCACAATGAGCTGCCCTTCCTGTGCATCTTATTTAGTAATGCCAGAAATCTTCGATTGGCATGTGCGAAAAAATGGACTTTTGGAGACCCATAGTTCGAGCAAACCCGATTTTTGGGGTCACCTTCCAAGTATCCAAACTTCTTCCAAGGCTTCTCTCGCTTGCAAAGTTCATTTCTGTATTTAATTATGCGGATGGATAAAGTCAAGCTGTGCTTGAAGCTCGATGGTCTGGAACCTCGGTGAAACGCTTTGTTGACAGAAAGAAATTGGGAAGGGGCTAAATGGCAGTAAAGGCTACAAAGAGATGAGACAATGTGGGTTAAACAGGTTACCAAAATAGAAGCGGCGGTGGGAGGGATCTTATTTAAATATAAGACTGGTATTATTTATAGTTTCGTCCACCCCTTCTCCATCGCCGTCGTTTTTCTCGACGTTTGAGGGTCCTTTAAGGCCATACCGACGTACCCAAAATATACCTATTTACTCTAATGCAATTATAATAGTAGCGGGCTTTATTAGGCTACAGAGCCGGTTTCAAAATTTTATCCGGCCCGGAGGACCAAAGTTTGGGGTGAAAGATGGATTATATGGTTTCTTTGGTGTTCCAGAGGGGGTCGTGCGAGAGCTTGATATGCCCAACTCTGAGTATGACAGGACTGGACAACCTATCGTGTGGATCAGCAAACAACCTGTGCCCGACGACAACGGAACCTCCGCGGATCCCTCACCTCGTCTCATCATGTCTCTACCACTTAGAATCTCATGCCCTCAACACCCTTGGTATATTTAGAGTCTCGAGTTCGAAAAAACGAGTGAGGCAGGTAATCTTAGGCAGGTTTATACAAATAAAAATTTTGTAAAGGTTTTTATTTTTAAGACTCCTCCTTTTAAATATTTAGCTGAGGGAGGATTTCGATTGCGGTAAGGACATCAACCTTGAAGACGAGGTGAGCCCCCACGACGTCGCGACGTTGCTCAAGGAGTACTTCAGGGACCTGCCGGACCCACTTCTGTGCAAAGATCTCTATTCACCATTTGTCCAGACGCAAAGTAAATTTTGATTATCATTGAAATCCCAAATAATTTAAGTGATTAGGGATCCGGAATCGAAAACTGCAACACGAGGCGCTACAGCATCTGGTGCAGCTTCTCCCTGTCGCCAATCGTGACACTCTTTTTTCACTACTTCATTTCCTCGCGTTGGTGGCTAGCAACTGCGACGACCATAAAAACGCCGAAGGTGAATGGACGCCCGGAAACAAAATGGACAGCAGCAACTTGGCCACGCTTTTCGCTCCCAATATTCTGCATCCGTGCCTAAAAAGAACTGCGAAAGAAGAAATGAGCCAGGAAAGAATCGAAGAGAGAAGCGACTCTATCAATGTCATCCGATGCTTAATCGACAACTACAAATCTTTGTTCCAAGTCTCAGCTGAACTCCTCGACGAAGTCTACGTTCACATGATGGACTCTCATCCAGAAGCCCTCGACCAAATTATGAGCAAAAAAGACGTCTATTCAGGAGACGAGTAAGTCAATTTCAAAAATCTAATTTTTAATTTTAAAAAATCAATAGGCAAGAGGACAGTAATGTCGAAAGCAATGTTGAAGAAGACAGAAAATATTGGAGCAGGGAATCCTGCACTCATGAAACTGCTGCCATGGGTGGACCTGACCTAGCCATGAGACCAAGGTAAAACTTTTTCCGAAAACCAAATCCAAACTAATATTTCAAACAGAAAATTGGAAAGAGGACGAGAAAGATCTTTGAAGAAAAGGAGAGACGACCTTGTGAGAAAACGTTCCGTGGGTGGCTCCGGCGGTGAATCAGGTGACTCTTCTCGACGGCCTTCCGACGAAAAGCGAGTATCTTCAAGTGACTCAGGACATCTAAGCCCTCAAGAAAATCCAGTAATTTTACAATAAAAAAACTTTGACGAAGTAATTCTACATTTCATTTTTCAGAATGATGGTGTTATAACAGCAAGTCTAAAAATTCCAGTACCTGCTGTTACTTCTTTTTCGTTAAATCTTGACGACATACCATACATTGAGGACAATGACAGACAACAGATTACGTTAGGTAAGGGAAAGCTGGTTTTGTATTAGCAATTTTATTTTATTTTTTTGTTAGGTTTGCTGAAGTGTGGTGGTGTGACGACTTCTGAGAGCGGTGTCGGTTCTTTTTCTCCTCCGACACGAGCACCATCAGTGACGTCTTGGGGTTCTACTTCGCCAGAAACGGAACCAACATTGGCCTCGCTAAGTTTTCCTACGCGACAAGAAGCCTTAAAAGTTACAATATCTTCACCCCACAGGTACACCAGGTAATAAAAAGACTGTGTTTGGCACTTCTGAAATGTATGTCTATAGGTTCATTCTGGTTTTACAAGAAGTGAAATGCAGACGGGAAGACTGTCATCATACAGCCGCCTTTTGTCCGTAGACCGGATTTCAAAATCGGCGAGTTCTACGTCGATGAGCGGGAGCGCTCCGGTTCCGACGTCAATAACGAACATCGGTGGTGCTGTCATGCGGTCGAAAACTGCTGACATCGAGAGGATGCTGAGACTGAGTGGATCGTCGTCGTCCTCTTCCGTCAATTCCGACTACAGACGAAGACACGGGAGGTCGAGAGAAGAAACGCGAGTTGAATCTCAATCAACCTCCAGGTCGGAGTCAAGAGGAGGTTTTTGGAAAAGGAGAGAAATCATTTCTTCAGAACCAAAAGAAAGAAGGAACGTTTATTAAAGAAAACGTACATTTTACATTTTTTTAAGCACTTTGAGTTAGAACTCGTTTTTCTTCAAAGATTTTTTAAAAGTTACCTTCGCCTCGTAAGCTAGTCGCAAAAATCGAGGCATCGAATCTGTTGCTTCACGCCTTTAGACCGCACTGTCACCTGTGGAAGACAACGGCAAAAGAAGGGAGAGCTCTTCCTGCGAAGAGCCCCCGTCATGAGTAACTGGCAGTACATTGTCACTTCGCTCAGTGGTAAATGATTCCACATGTTTGTATATTGCTTTTATCTTGATCAAACTTCAATTAAAAATAACACTTACGTTTATGTATTATGAAAAATGTATTAAATATAATTTTTTTTCCAAATTAAAGCATTTTTATAAAAATGAGGGGCAGCAATCTGGTGACTAATTACATGAATAAAAATATAAAAGTTTCCCTTTTTATCAATATCACAAAATTAAAAAAAGGTCGCTAAGGAACCGTCACCATATTAAATAATTTGGTACTTATCTATAACATTGAAAATGATCGTTTGACTATATCTGAACCTCTTTCGGCAATCATGACAGTCGGAGCGTTGGTATTACCTCTGATAATGGTAGGCATGATTGAAGCGTCGATAACTCTTAAATTGGTAAAACCGTGTACCATGAGGTTTGCGTCGACGACTGACGTCATTGGGTCGAGACCCATCCTTGCGGTTCCAACAGGGTGATAGATCGTCACCGAATATTCGAGCATATACACAGAATGAACCTGCTTAAGTCGTTTATATAAGTTTCGCAATTGGGCGCAAGCCCGGCGTATAGACGAGGATTGAGGGCTCTCATCACAGACGTAGTCATTAATTCATTGGCCATTTGTAAGCCTTCGAACATCATTGCGATATCTTTGTCGTCTCCGAAAAAATTCGGGTTGATCAACGGCGGATCGAAAGGGTTTGACGAGTTTAACCTAATGCTTCCCATACTAGTTGGAGCAATGTTCATTACCGCAATCATCAGTAACGGCAAGTCTTGTTGTTCTCTTGTCGGAATCTCACTTATAAACAAAAATCCTAATTCCGATGGGCTATTTTGGTTTCTATCTCGATTAAAAAATGCTACGGCATCAAATCCATTGGTCGTCAAAGGACCATTTCTGTCTCTTGCATACTCGATAATTGAACTTTCCGTTCTATAAACGCTTGTTGTTATTGTTATGTTTTGGTCAATTCTATAAATAATTGGGACTAAATTATGGTCCATTAAGTACTGACCGACGGGAAGATCTGCCACCGCAGTTATTCCGAGTCTTATAAGATCTTCTTGAGGTCCAATCCCAGATAAGATTAGTAATTGAGGTGTATTAACAGCGCCTGAAGAACAAATAACTTCTTTGGATGCTTTTACTCGATAGTATTGATTGTTTCTATAATATTCGACTCCCAAAGCTCTGGTGTTGGTAGAATCCATGATTATTTTGGTTACTCTTGATCTCATTATGATGTGAAGGTTCGGCCTGTTTCTGATACCGTCGAGGTAGGCTTTGGACATACTTTGCCTTGAAGGTCCCTTGAAGGACGACTGTACACGCATAACTCTGTTCTGGTTTTCACCATTGTAGTCGCCGTAAGGTATCCCGAATTCCTGAGAAGCGTTAATCCAGTACTGAGAAAGCGGCGTTTCGTAAATGCCTAATTGGACGTTCATTGGACCATTTCTGCCGTGATAAGGAGAATTGGCAAGTTCTGGAATGTCGATAGTTTCGGCACGAATGAAATAAGGAAGGACGTCCTGGTAACTCCAACCTTCAAGTCCTGCTGCGGCCCAGCTGTCATA
The DNA here is from genome assembly GCA_014119065.1 of Orius insidiosus. Classification (NCBI taxonomy): domain Eukaryota; kingdom Metazoa; phylum Arthropoda; class Insecta; order Hemiptera; family Anthocoridae; genus Orius; species Orius insidiosus. The sequence continues at coordinate 32,411 of JACGAQ010002051.1, forward strand.
ATCTGAAGGACTGGCTCGGACGTACATCATGGCATTTATGGTACTGGAACCGCCCATGGCATGACCTCGAGGGTAAGCACAATATCCTCCTCGAGCTGTAGAAGGTTAAAGCTTTAGTTATTGAGCTAAATAAAATGGGAAACACACAACTTGTGTGACACAAGCTACATATGTTCCACCCTTCACCAAAGGGGTAACTCGTTAGCCCTATAGAAGCCACCACCTCTCCAGGCTATGATTTTACATCCAATCTAAATTGTAGTGCCATAGGAATGAAGAGACCATGCGTTTCCCATTTTTCTTATTCCAGAAAAAATAATTACCTAAGCAAGCCCTTGGTTGCAAAACTGTGGTGTAGTTCCAGTCAAGATCAGTGTTTGTATTATATGGGAGAAGTCCAGGTGCATCTGAAATAGCGGTTTCTTGACCTCCAGCTTCGATCAAAAGAATATTCCAACTTGAAATTTCCGAAAGCCTATTTGCGACAGTAGAACCTTAATAGAAAGAAAAATAATTAAAAAATAAGACCGAAAAAAAAAAATGACGAACCAGCTGATCCTGCGCCTATAATAATGAAATCATAAGAATCTAAAAGCTGTCCTGAGGTCGATCAATTGGCCTATAATTCAAATTAATATCTTCAGGATAATAAGTTGAAACAGCGGCTAGGAAAGATGTTAAAAATTCCGGTGCGCTCAGTTCCATATTCGTTCCGCAAAGTCGACTGACAAAACTTATTAGAATAAGGAAAAACCAAGGCCTTTAAATATCACAAAAAACTAAAAAGTAAAGATTAATAAATAACCTTGTCTACGTACGTAGAACAACTCATTTAGGATAAAAAAAAAAGAGCTTATTATGCAATAATTTATTAAAAGATATTTCCAAAATTTATGAAGAAGTTATGTTTCTCATTTGTCTAACTAATGAGACGATTCCCGCAGAACAGCCGGCACTTTCTTGCTGATAGGAATCCGCGGGTATTTTAAGGAGAGTCGCTATTTGGCTTAGATGATCAGAAAGGCTAAAGCCTAAATCTTCAAGAACGTTTCCAAGATAACCTAGAATGAAAAAGATAAACGTAGACTTGAACTTCTGATAAACAAAAAGCAGATAAACAAGTTCAAATCTTAAGTCACCAACGACCTACTACATATTTTAATTTTTTTTTCCTTTAAAAAAAGTGACATTTTTTAAAAATTTTAAGCAGATAGGAACTTACCAATATCAATTGAAATTTGTTTAGCCAAATTAGGAGTAACATCTTTGGTTGAGGCTAAATGCTCAGTGTAGACTTTACAAGTCTTTTTGGTTATGTTGCTCAAAATAACGTCTGCTTTTGATTCGCCGCCTTCTTTGGTCAAAAACGGTTCAAGGTGTTGCGGTAAAGTCATTAAATATTCACCAATCTAAAAATCCAAAAAATAATTGTTTCAAAATGTTTTATTTACTTGAGTTATGTATTCAAGAGGTGCATAGCTGTAATCTGGGAGCTGATGGGTGACATTTGAACTTGAATTCCAGGCTTGGGAGCGTTTTTCAAATGATTCATTATAGGCGTAAACATAACGTCAATGGTAGTTTTTTGACCTCGATTTATTATTTTACCAAGTTTCTTTCTTGATTTTAATAAAACAGAAGGTTCATCGCCTATTAGAAAACAGTCAATGAAAAAAAAAGTTTAAACAAATTAATTACTTTCTTTTATGTTGGACAGCACATTTAATATTGTTCAAACGTAAACTTGTTGAGCAATACTTCTTTATAGTTTACACCCTCTTTATGACTTTTTTCAGCACTTAACAATTTTTGGATAATTTCTTTATCAAAATCTTCAACAGCATTTTGAAGATCGCCTAAAATAAATTTTTAATTTTGGTGTGCACCAATGAGCTTATTGAACGGGTAGACTCACTTAAATTTTGTAAATAAAGCAGGCAAATTTGAAAAAGTGTGTATTCATCCTTATTTTGACGTTCGACCTCAATTTGAGACAACAATGTCATAAAATATTCCAAATGTTTCAGTATATTTGCCTAAAACAAAAATAGTTGGAAAAAAATTCATCTTAATATTTTTTAAACCTCTATGGCGTCAACTAAGCCAGGAAAACTGGCGAAATTTGTGAATTCTTCGCATCGGTGGACAGCACGGTTGCAGACGTTCATAAAAGGAACTGTCGCCTGCCCTAGAGACTGAACCGTATCCATAAGATCACCAGTTACAACAAGCTCGGAAAGCTCTCGCCCCATTTGTCTCTCTTCATACGCACCATAGTTGGTAACATAATTTTTATAAATCGAATAAATCGCTTTTTCATAATTAGGCCAACTTTTTTTCACTTGTTCTAAAATCAAAATTAAGAATTAACAAAAAATGATTAATAAAAAGGTACCAGTTTGAGAAAAAACATTGGAAAACTTTAAGCAAAAATCATCAGTTATAGTTCTCATTTGGATAAGAAGTTGCAATTGATCCTGCTGCTGCTTCAACGCAACATCTGTTGCTGAGCAAATATCTTTCTCCAAAGTCAACAAAACGTCGATATAAATCGCAGGTAACATTTCAACATTTCCAAATACTTTTTGGCACCATTTAAACTAAAAATTGTTCATAAAATATTAATTTTTTACTTTTTATTGCCTTTTTTTATTACTTGCGATTGCCAGTTTGAAAATAATGTATGATAGAAGGCAGCTAGCCACTCCAAAATTGTATGGTCTGCTCTAATTCCGTCAGTTTGATCCATTCTTGACATAATGAGTCTTTCTCGCATTTAGCATAGTACTCGATCAACTGAGGAAGCTTATTCATACCGGAAAATATGTCCACAAACTTTCTCGATTCATCTGCAAAAATTAACAATTAGAATCAGTAAGGAAAAAATCCTATAAACTTCAGTTTAAATGTACCGATTGATTTTGAAGTAAAAGCTTTGACTACGTGCGGAACAGCGATTGCTTCCAAAGTTGACTTGTATCCATCAAGCTGAATTTTTCTCGAATCAAAGTCCACCGAATTAGCCAAAACTACCAACGACTGCTGCATACTTATCACTTTTTTGGCTATCATATCAATATTTCCAGATTCTATCACCTAAAAATAAGAAGTTATAATTAAGTAAAGAATAGTAAATAAGTAAACCTCTTCAATATCAGAAGCTAAGACTGTCCAGTTGTCTGCCTCGTGTAATGCTTGTTTGGCAGTTTGAAGATCTGTTTTTAAATTATCGAGCTTTTCAAGAGCCACCATTGAAGCAGCGGTGTCTTTTTGAATCTAAAAAGAAAACAAATAAAATGATTAAAAAAGTGATCACCAATTACTTTTGTTATCTCCTCTTTGACAATTTGCATTTTCTCTTTGAGCAAAAGGGCTTCTTTTTCAATCATGTTGGCATCATGGATAACCCTTGGCATACTTTTAATGACGTGCTCACTGGTTTCTTCCATGGCTCCATTTACTTGTTGAACATAAAGCTGAAGCTTATTTATCACAGACGTCAAATAGGCCTAAAAACAAATTAAATATTTTATTAATACTAAAAAGGAAAAAAAAGTTATTTTACTCACATCTCTGTTTTCAACAGCCTCGCTGGAGCGGAAAGTCTCATTGATCCAGTCTTTGGGGTCAAATTTTTCTTCCGAAAATGCGTAGATATTCTTAAAAAGGAAAAATTTGTAAGTTTTAGAAAACGATCAGGAAGGGTGTTTCCCTGGTAAAAACCAAGGAAAATGACAAAAATGAGGTAAAACTGATTTTTTTCCCTATAAAAAGCTATATAAAACTTCTCAAAGTTTTGTTGAAAATTGTTTCTCTTGACTTAAAGGCTCAGAAAAACGCCCCGAAATAGGAAAACATACTTAATAAGACAAAAAATATAGAAAAATTGGGCTAAAAAAGGCGGTTTTGAGGAGATGGATATGAAAATATGAAGTCCAGTTGAAAGAGCCGCGAAAAAATTAGCCAGACAGGTCTAATTATGAGCACAGCAGTGTGATAAAGTTGATTGACAGGTCTAATTATGTACACAATATATTAGCAGATATTGATACTAGAAAGTATGTTATTGAACATCTTTACCCAATGTACCACCATAATTATGAACTTGCGAAGAGAATCTAGCTCAACTTTATAGTGGTCAGCTGGTCAAATATGTTCGAATTTCAATTACACGTAATGTGTACATAACTAGAACTCTCGTTCAACTTTATCACACTCTGCTGGATAATTTTTCCCAAATTCAGAGAGTACAGCATTAATATTTGACCCCACCAAATCCCTTGATAATTTATAAAATATGTCAAATTTACCATGATTTTTTCAATCAAACACACATCAATAAAAGAAAAATATTCAATAACAAAACTGAAAACAATGAAATTGATTCGTTATCAACATGTTATCAGTTAGTTGATAAACAAAAGTCACTGCTACCAACAACCACGTGGCACATTGGTACAACCTCTTATTAGCCTTCTGGGACGCTCAAATTCAAGTTTAATTTTCAGAAATTTTAACTTCCAAGTGAAAAGATAGTGAGTTATGCTCAAATTATTTAGTTATTTGTAGTTCAAATGTGTATTTAGCGAAACAAGGTAGCATTTTTGTTGCTTACATTATGAGTGAGACTATTCTTCTTAGTAATTTTTTAAAAAGTAAAGGGCTCAACATTCCTGATGAAAATGTCTGGCTGAAATCATGCGTTTCATGTTATAAATCGATGACGCCAAGTTATAATCAATCTGATTTAAACCAGTTTGTGTTCACCCAGTGGCGTTTGGCGGATTTGCGGTCGGTTGGCGCAGCGTCCCTTCCTCCAGATTGTGCCAACAAAGAATATCTTATTCTAAATGGAAAATATGCCGTCCAATTTAACTATGGGATCAACGTCGCAGTACCGTTCCATAAGCAGTTGATTAAAATCAGAAAACCGGAGTCACAGTTTAATTTAGATTTGGAAGCGACAAAAGGGAAGACTGTGACAAAAGAAGCTAGGTCCCTTAAAATCGAAATAACTGATGGTCTTACAACTATAATCGGATTTGAAGATAAGCCTATAAGTTGTATCGACGCTGTTCTTCCTGGTGAAAAAGCATTGCTGATTGGCCCTATCGAAATTAGAAAAGGATGTCTTATGCTTAATGAAAAAAATATTTCTTTATTGGGTGGAGAAGTTGATACTCTATTTGTTCCTAATGCCGCAGAAAATATTCTCGCTCGAGCATTAAATCTTCCAGAAAACCCAAATCCGATTGACTCAAACTCAGCAGAAGACAGTCAAGCGCAGTTACCATTGGATGATGATGACGACGACTTATTTATGGCTGCGGCTATCATCGAAAGTCAAAATACTCAAAAAATGCCTCAGACCAAAAGTTTGACTCAAAATTCGACTCAAAGTCAAAATTCTACACAAAAAAGAAAAGCAAATACTCAAAAAACGTTAAACTCTTTTCTAAGTCCAAAACCTGTTCAACCACCTGTTAAAGTTGAAAAGGAGCTTATAGAAATGTTTGATGATGATTTTGATTTTCCTATGGAAGAAATATTGCCGAAAATTCAGCCTAAAAAAGAAACTTTGGATCCGCTTGTTTTGAAACGAGAGATGGAAAAAACATTTTCGAGCGATAACTGGCACCGTCAGCCGGCAGCACAACCACCACCTCCATCGCATGAAAATGATAAAATCGTCGTAGAATATTTAGGCTCTCCACTTTCACAATTGGCCGAATCTGAACCAGCGACGCAAAAAACAAAATATCCAGCAATCAAATAATCGAGGAACCTTTCCCGCCGAAAACGTATCCGTCCGAACGTCGGTTGAAAGGTCGTGTCGTCAAATTAACGCAGAAGCTTGGACTTAAAGATGAAGAATGGAAACTTTCAGCCATCATTGCAGTCAAAGGGATGGAAATCGACATGGACTTCTCACCTCAAGTCTTAGACAAAATAATCGGCATCAACGGAAAAGAATTAACAAGCAAGAAAAAAGAGGTCGTCCGCAATCCTGAAATCAAAAGTCAAATGAACAAAATCTTAATCGACGGACAACATAAAATAAAAAGTTTAAATTGTTTCATGTTAATCAAATTTAACAATTTTATCGCAAATCCAATAATTAGTGATGTATTCGAAGATACTTAAGTTCCTTAATATATCCAAGTTTTTTTTTCTCCATATGCTCTTAATTTTGTGGAAACATCAAACATGGCTGCTAATGATCTTCATTATTATATTAAAATAGTTTTGAACAACTGGTCTGCTCTTAAAATGGCAATTGAATATAATTTTGCTGATTGTGCGCCGATGGAGACTGCAGGGAAGGTTCTTTCGTTAATTAATTTGATATCTGAACGACTGCAATCGGGGACTGAAACCTTCAATTTCGCTGATGAAATAGAACATTTTATGTTTAACCATTTTCACTCTTTATTAGAGGACGGTTCTGGTCAAGAAGTAGCCCAAGATCTGATTGAAATGTACGCAGTTTTTCTTTCTGGGAAACCTACAGAAATGCAAGTTTTTTTGAGCCGGTTTAAGTCATGCAAACCCATCTATGAGAGTGATGTACATCACACCCAGGAGAAAACTACACAGGATAATGACAGTGATGGATGGACTCTGTAACCAGAAAAAAGGCGAACAGAGAAAAAGTCTTGTAAATATTTATGTAAATTGTAAATATTAATATAAAGTTTTTTTTGGCACAAAAATCCATTTTTTCTAAGAAAACTGTCGATATTTGACTTATCTTAACGTTTTGTACAGTAGGTTAAATTGAGTCTTTCTTCGAAAGCACCCAAGGAAGACCTCCTTCCCTAAAACCCTCTGATTAAAAACTTAATTTTAAAAACTTGAAAAGCTACCAGACTTTTTTTGGGGGATTATAAAAGAATTCTATCTCAAGTTTAATAATAAATTTTATTAAAATAAATAATACAAAATAATAACGAATAATAGATAAATATATAAAAAAGAAAGAAAGAAAAGCTCACAAACGTAGAAATAAAAAATTTTCACAACACTAACACTTATGCAAAGACATAAAAAAAATTAATAAAGCACTTATCTTCAGAATTTTGCTTTTTTTCAAATTATAGAAGGAACAAAAAAAAATTTACAAGCTAGGTCACAAGTGATGCCGAATACAAAAATCCATAAAAAATAAACTTTGGCATTAAAACAGGTTCGTGCGAAATAAAAATTCAAGAAAAAAAAAGATCGTCGCCTTCTAAAAATGGTCAAACACTAAAGCACGTCGAACATGAGCCGATTTGATTTTATTTTGGCAGTAAAATATTTTTTTATTACATACATTATACTACAAGCATTATATTCTTTTAATAATATAAATTGATATTTATATAATTTTTTTTTAATTTAGTGTTTTTCTTTGTTTAATAATTTTTGATGGTAATGAAATGATGATTTTGATATGATGATGAGATTTATCACAATCCCTACCCGAAGAAAAAAAACTAAATGGGTAGTTAACTTATGTGTGTCGATTTAAATATAAAAAAAAGGGACTATTTGTTTGTTTTTCTATTGTAAATTAAGGATTAGTAAGTAGAAAAAAACCTTTTTAAACTAATTATTTTTTGAAATTTCATAATCAACACACATTAAATGAAACAGAAAACTATGACAATACTGCAAGTAAACGAACCAAAGGCTTTGTTGTAAATAGGTTTTGTGACTTCACAACTGTTTGAGAAAATCATTTATCTATACAATGAAATTAAACTATACAAAAAGCATTTTTTAAGTTATTTTTAGGAAGTAATTTCTTTAAAACCTAAATTTTTTCTAATGGAAGATAGAAAGGAAGTGTCATGGATGATTTTTTAAAAACGTCAACACTTTTGTGAAAAGTTGTGCTTAGTAGGAATGTGTATAATACTTAAGAATGAGAGCTATTGAGTTATTATGTTTATTAGACAGTCGTACCGTATGCTGAAAAGACGACACGGGTGGAATCGGAGTCGAGGGTGATGTCTTCAGGTGATGCGAGATCGACACGAACGGTTGTCGATGTTCTTTTGTTTCGGTTGGTCGTCCAGTCAGCCCAGGGTTCTCCAATAGGAGGTTTACTTGACATTGAATTGGCAGCACTGCTGTTACTACTCAGAGTGTCTACACTGTCACCTTCTCCGCCTCCACGATAACGAGCGACTCCGACATCATCTGAGCCTTCTTCAAGACCCCTAAAAATCAAAAATTTCATGCTGTGTTCAAGTACTTTAAATACCTTAGGATGTGTTTGCATGTTTCTGAATCTAAAGGAATTGGATTGTCGGTGTCCCGGTTATAAATGTTATAGCGATATGAGCAGGATGTGGAATTGGTAAAGGAATGTCTAGCTTTTCCGCGCTGTATGTAAACTCTGGTCTTTTCCAGGGTCGCCACAACGTAAAATTTTTTCGAGTCAGAGTAGTCTGCATTGCTGACAAACTTGTCCCTGTATCTCTTGTCTTTGTGTGATGTACTGGCTTATGACGAGGGTTGAACGATGAGACATCAAGGAATGGCGAATGAACTTGAATGTTTGCTCGTGGAGCATAAACAGGTCCTAATAAATCCACACCTCCAGCACCTCTAACAAGCTCTGTATATCTGCCCAAATCCATAGGTGATGCCTTAAGAAAAAAATTAATAAAATTTAAAAAACTATATAGTACATACTTCAAGTCTAAAACTTGTATCATTTTCATCCAATGGCGTTAAGAAATCAAGACTGAAAACGTCCGAATATAAAAGAGCAGCAAGTCCAGGCCAGTCGTTCAACATTAAAGTTTTACTGTCCCAAAATTCCTGTTCGGTCATCCCCAATCGCCATAGAACATGTGAAGGGTAGAATCTTTCAAGCATTAAAGCTCCTTGCTGGATAGCAATCTGAAATATTTATAAGATAAAAAGTAAAGTCTGCATACAACATTACCTTCAGATCGATTGTGTTCAGTTTAAATTTCGCCCTCAAGCCAGCACCTAAGCCTGTATGAAGGTCTCGTCTCCTTTTTTCTAATTTTTCATGCAGACTCGCCATTAAATCGTGGGCTTCTCTTTCAAGTGATTATAAGCTCCAACTCGGGCTAAAGTTGCAGAAAAAGGGCCAAAACAAGCAGACACGAACTGGCTGTAATTCAAATGGTTAAAACAGCAGAAAAAAAAATTTAGCAAGAAGTCAAGTAAGATATTCCTAAAAAAAAATACCTAAATCTTTCTGAGGTTGTAAGATTTTCTGTTCCATCTGATGTTGAAATGCGCTCAACTCATCCAACTCGAGTTTTGCTTCAAAAGCAGCCAGCGCTTGTTCAGGCCTCATCTAAATCAAATCGTTAATAATTCAAAAAATGAAAATAAATTATTACCTGAAAGAAATAGTTTTTGTTTAAGCCAGGACCCTCGATTCGCTTAACAATGACGCTATCTGAAGCTGGAATCCGCCCTCGTTTCTTAATCAATAAATGGAAGACTGCTGAATCCCAGGCTAATCTCAGACAAAATCTGATAGCTCCGACTGAAAAAAAATTCAAGTCTACTTCGACGGTTTAAAGTTAATACATACATGCAAGGACAACGAATGAAAGGATTGGACATAAAAAGCAAGCGACAAACAAAGCAACAATGGGCTGAATCAATCCTTGTATTAAAATGTCCCAAACGATGGCCTCTAATATGACGAAATACTTGTTTCTTTCAGCAACAGGGCTGTCCATGTCCCAAAATAAGCCGAGACCGATTTGCAAGGCTAAAGTTATAGCTGGCATCCTGAAATGAATATTTAAAAATGGGAGAAAAAAAAGGATTGTTAATACCATAAAAATGCGGTTGATGCTATGGCGAAGCAAAGAATCGTGGATAAAATACAAAGAGTTGGAAATATTAAAACGATTCCGAGAGTCCCAAAAACTCCTTTTCCAACATAATTCCAAGTTTTGTTCAACTGTCGAGTCATCCCTTTGCCGATAAAGCCTAAAATTTTAAACTTAAAAAAAATTCTTAATTTAGGGTTTAATCTTACCTGTATCAGGCTTTGATTCAAAATGAGTGGTTGCTTTCGAAATATGTCTGGCTAAAGACCGTAGGGTGGAAATCATGGTAGGAGTTGAGGAGCTTTGTCGAGGAAAAAGTGTGCCATTTACTTGTGAAAGTTCGAGATCTGGCGTAAAAGGTTGAACGCAGAGAAGAGCCCTTATACTCACTGGGCTGCACCAGGAATCACCACCTAAAAAGCAAATTATGATTCTAAATTTTTCAATCGATTTAATACTAACTCCAAAGAAAAACATGGCGTTCCATGTCCAACTCCAAGTTCTATGGCAATAATTGATCCATCTCCACATTGGCCATCTTGTCGTTGTAGTCCTGATGATTTCCTTCTCAACAAGAAATACTGGCTGTGAAATTAGAAAAAGAACATTATTTTCAAACTTCTATTTATAGGCATACAGTAAACAAAGCTTGATCTTTAAAAAAACTCTCTCAGATAGACACCAGGGAAACTCTTTTTCAGTTTGGGTGCCATTAAAATTGATAAATTGGGCCAGTCTGTATAGAAACAGCAATGTTTACCTGACTAGGATCAGATCGAGGAGTTGTTATAGAAGTAGCAGTAGAACTCAATACAGTTGGAATTATTTCGGAATTCCCTTGAAAGCTTCTACGAACAATCCAGTTGCTCGGAAACCAAATGTGCGTCCGCCATTGAAATATTCTCGTCGGTGTTTTATCATGTCTCAGTTCTTTTTTTAAAACTGGCTCCCTCTATAAAATTGTTAAAATTGAACAGGATTTTGAATAAAAACAAACCTCTTTCATAAACGTGAGATCTCTATTGAGGAAATAAACGGTTTGATTAAGATGCTGGTTGTTGCATAAGGTCAAAGCTTCTTCATGTGCGCTCCACTTGCACTCTTCAATAAATGAGGCCTGAAAAAAAGAAATAACCACAAAAAAAATTTATTTTAAACATACTTCAGCACAGCGAAGTCTATCCCTCATCCAAGGTCCAATTCTTGATCTAACAGGATACTTCTTTTCTAACCTTTCTTTTAAATTTTCTTTCGATTTCGATAATTTTTGTTGCACATTTTGCACAGCTCTAAAAATTTTTAGAAAATTTATTTATATTTTTGTCATACCTGTGCATTAAAACGACTGCTTGAGCTTGTTCGACAAGTAATTGAGGAATGGAGTCACCCAAATCTTTCAATTCCTGGTTTGATAGGATGCTTGAGTAAACTCTTTCTAAATATTCTTTCATCACAGCTTCATTGACTTCCTAAAAATTTCTAAAATTAAAAATACAATCTAAAAAAATTGACGAACCCTTTCGATTTCTTCGTCAGGACGCTTCTGTTGCCTTAATTCGGAAATAAGTCTTTCTCTAAAATGTAAAAACCATCCACGTGTCTCCCTTTCGAGTATGCTGACCAAAATTGGTAACGCTTTTTTCATAATATCTTTGCTGAATAGCCTCAGATCTACTTCACATCCCTAAAAAACACAGGATAAATATTTTTTCAAAAAATCAAGTTACCTTGGGCGTGTAAAAAAGATAAGGTACTGGAACAGGGGGGTGAGACGCTTCTCTTTCAACTTCGAACTTTTCAGCGGCCGCTCTTCGAAGTTGACGACGTACAAATAAACACAGAACTTCAAGCGAGTCTTCATATTCAGTCTAAAAATCCTTTTATTTATTATTTAATTTAGAAAAAAAACGTACCCGACAAAAACTAATTCAGCAACAAGATAGCGGCTTCTTTCCTCTTGCAATTTGCCATCCAAATTGTGCGCTTGAACGCTAGGCACTCCCAGTATATATCTGAATAAATAATTTATAAATTTGTTTAAATATTTATTTATTTACCTAATAATTTAATTAAACCAGTAAACTAAGATGCTAAAGCTTGACTCACGCTAAAAAAATGAGATACCAGTCTTGCTTTTGCCGTGACTATAATAAACCTATAAAAAAAATTGATAAAATGTAAAAAAATAATTCTTTTTATTAGTGAAAGTGCTAAATCCTCAAAAGTGTTTCGTGTGTGTTTTTCGTTCCTCTTTGCAACAAAGCGCTTAACCTCCATCGATGGACTTGTCCAGGAAAGTTTAAACTTGGAACTTCAAATTCTCTGGAAATAAAAAATACAATTAATTTTTATAAACAAAGAAAGTACAAATTGCACATGCAGAATATAAACAATTCCTTTTCAAGTTTTGATTTGTTGATTAAAATATACAAATCATGCATAAAAACACAATTCCATAAATGACATGTTTTTAAAATAATCTAATTTCTGAGGGCGATGAGTCCGGCTAAAGTGCAGTGCAAAGGAAGAAGCCAGCAAGCATTTAACGTGATTCTCCATTTAAATCAAGGTGGGGAATTATTTTCACTTTTTCTTTTTAAATAGTTTAATTTACATCCCTTTAGCTTTGTGATTGGAACATACCCACATTGCTTGATGGATTCTAGTTGCGTATTATCGAGTCTCTTCTGTTTCCCATGGCTGTCCTTATGCAAGCTGAACAATACATACATACTGCCTAACTGCCATTTTTTAATTTTAAAAAGCTTTTTTTGTATAAAAAAGGGTTCTTGGATTGAACCCTTTCATATACTGCAACGGCAGTCGGCAGATTTTCTACAAATTGTTAAAACAATTTTTATTGTGCGAATTATTTTAGCTTGTGCTTCAGTTTTGTTAATGTTTGACATAAAAACAAGCATTTCAGTAATGGATTAATGGTCTGCTCATTTTTTTATTTTTAGGTCATGCATTGAAATTTTCGAGATGTCTAAATCGGTTTTTTTCGGGAGAAATAGGTGGGAAATGCACACATGAAAATGACTATTTTCATGGCAAAACTACTAAAACAAGACTGTTTTAGGGAAAATTGTAACATTTATGATTTATAGATTTTTTAAAATGTTTGATAGTCTTGGTTAAAAATTAGTTGAAAATCCTCTCCAGGATCCTTTAAATTAAAAAAATCGAATTTTGACAATCATTGCAATTTAGGATTTTGTGGCCTTTTTTCCATTGGCGGACTTAAGAAGAAGAGGGGCTTTTGGGACTTGGCTACCTCAAGTGGTCAAATAGCTCCTATTGATAAAAGGTGTTTTTCTCAATTTTCTGGTCTCGAAACATCTGAGCGTTTAAACACCTTTTTAAGTAGTTTTCCTCAATTTTCTGGACTAGAAACACCCAATTTATCAGGTGTTTGGGCGTTTAACTAGGTTTTTAGCGATTTTCTGGTTTAGAAACATCCGTTTTATGGTGAGTTTGGGCGTTTTGGGTCGTTTCCTTGATTTGGTTGCCAAACACGATTTCCACACCTTTCTTTGCAGTCTTTTGCCCAAGGAAAACCCCTTGTTCATAAGGCGTTGGAATTTTACAAAATCCTCTTTGGAATTTTTCACATCCCGTCGTCTTACCCATAGCCCACAATCATCTCACTTTAAGTCCACCCCATGCTTCTTTCTAAACACATTTTATGAAGGTGCCAAAAGATTTCAAGACTACCTTTTTATGAGTGTTTAAGAATAATAGGGTAATAAAAATGGTTTAAGGGTAACAAAATCCATAAATCCTTCTATAGCTAGAACTCTTTTTAAAAATTACAGAGTAAAAAACAAATAATTAATTAGTGGAGTTTGTAAAAGTTAATCAGAAATGCATTTTGGTGTCATAAATGTTACGTTATGGTGTTATCTAAATATTTATTTTCTATTTTTTGTTTATTACACTTTGGGAAGCCTCCATGCAGAATTGAAGAGTGTTTCCCAGAGAGTATGAACTTATAATTTGTGCAATTTTAATATTATGAGAGTGAAAGAGAAGCGTAAATTAAATGAAAGAGGAGTACCCTTTTCTCGAAGTGCTTCCAGCTGTTTGCAGTGAGCCTTCGGAGTTCGCCTGAGGTGTCTATGGCGACGGCGTCGAGTTCGTCGAAAGATGGTGCGATAAAAAGGTCCCTTAAGGAGGAAGGTCGAGAACCACATCGGCGGGCAAGGGTGCTACTCCCTTCCCCACCTCCGCCCGTAAAAGGACCCTCAGATGAAGGTGCATTGTCAACTGCATTCACTGGTGATGGTAACACAATAGGAAATGTCTTCCAATGATACAGAAATTGTTCTCCAACCTAATTCAAATTAAATTAAAAGATTCTGCTGAATTTCCACAACATACCTGCTTGATGTTATGAACGAGATGTACAATCTCATCAGGAGCCCCTTTAAGCTGAACATCAAACTGCAAAGGCTCTTTCTGCAATAAAACGTTAGAAAAAAAAATTTTTTCAAGCACAAAATTACTTCTGGAAGTGGAGTTTCGTAAGGGGCAGAACGAGTCGTCATCGCTAGCCCCAATGAGTTGGGTCAGCTCGTTTTTAATCTTGTAACTTCATCATATACCATCGTGACAAATGCATCAATCTGAAAAAGACAAATTGCATCATAAAATCCTCAAAATTCAAAAAGATGAAACCACAAACTACATTTGTTTTAGTTGACTTGGTAGTCTATTTTTCTTATTTC
>JACGAQ010002052.1:0-46945 GCA_014119065.1 Orius insidiosus
ATTTTGGTCATTGATGACTATCGGAGGAATTTGCGGATTTCCATTGGATGTGACTTCTCTGCAGATAAAACGACTTCTGCGTTGACGCACGATTTCAGGACGGCGAAAGCGTGCGCACAAACTGTTTTGGCGACTTTTTATTATGACGATCATAAATCGGTTCTGTGTGGATTTCGAACTTTGTCGTTTTGGGAGGAAGTGCCGCCTACACTACGGTCAAACAGAGGGAAATGAAAAATAAATTTAATGAACAGAAGACTGTTTAATATGTTTTTTCATTTCATAAAGTGTTACTTTTACTATTTTTTAAATTTTATTGCCTTTCCATATAAAGGAATCCTTGTATTAAATTACTACGAGATTTCGTCTGACCTGCCGATTATGTACAATTTTTTATTTTATCTTTTATGATAAATTTGTCAGATTGCCGAAAGTTTTGATTAGGCCGAGGAGCCCCCCCCCCCCCATTCGCAAGATTTTCTTTGGGCAGGAATCCCTTTTTAGAGTTTTTCTCAATTTTTGGAATGAAAACCATTTTTTACATAATTATCTGGCGTTTTCCTCATTTCTTATCCTGGGAACTTCCTTGTTATTGGATTTCTGTGGGTTTTCCTGGATTTTTTAAAATCATTTTTACTTTTTTGCTGAAAATCTTCTTTTTCTAATATTTCAGGTGATTTTCCTTTTCTTAAGCCTGGAAGAACCATGGGTTTAGTGGAGAAGAGCGTCAAAAAGCAGTTTTTATCAAATATCTCGAAAACTATGAGGTTTGCGCTTAAAGTATAATACAAAAATATCTTCATTAATTTCCAACCAAAAGTATTTAGCGCATTTTCTTGATAAATTGAACGGTTTCGGAGTTACAGACCTTCATCCTTTTTTTTTTTTTTTTTTGGAGTTTTTCTCAATTTTTGGACTGAAAAACCATTTTTACTTAATTATCTGGTGTTTTCTTCACTTTCTTATCCTAGGAACTTCCTTGTTATGAATTTCCGTGGGTTTTCCTGGATTTTTTATCGGTTTTACTTTTTTACTGAAGTCTTCTTTCTAATATTTCAGGTGATTTTCCTTTTCTTAGGCTGGAAGAATCCTGGATTTGGGGATTTGAGAAGAGCATCAAAAAGCAGTTTTTATCAAATATCTCAAAACTATGAGGTTTAGCGCTAAAAGTAATTAATACAAAAATAATGTACATTAAATTTCCAACCAAAAGTGTTTAGCGCATTTCTTGATAAAGTGAACGGTTTCAGAGTTACAGACCATCACCCTTTTTTGAGAGTTTTTCTCCTTTTTGGACTGAAAAACCATTTTGTACTTAATTATTTTCCTCACTTTCTTATCCCAACTTCCTTGCTATTGGATTTCCGTGGGTTTTCCTAGAGTTTTTATCAGTTTTTTTTAAAGTCTTCTTTTCTAATATTTCAGGTGATTTTCCTTTCTGAGGCCTGGAAGAATCCTGGGTTTGGTGGAAGAGCGTCAAAAAGCGGTTTTCGTCAGTTTTATCAAATATCTAAAAATTATGAGGTTTAGCGCTAAAAGTAGTAAATACAAAAATATCTTCATTAATTTCCAACCAAAAGTATTTAGCGCATTTTCTTGATAAATTGAACGGTTTCGGAGTTACAGGCCTTCACCCTTTTTTTGAGAATTTTTCTCAACTTTGGGACTGAAAAATCATTTTTACTTCATTGTTTAGTGTTTCCCAAGGAACTTCCTTGTAATTGGATTTTCGGGGGTTTTCCTGGAGTTTTTCCCAGTTTTTTTCCCTAATATTTCAGGTGATTTTGCTTTTCTTAAGGCCTGGAAGAATCCTGGATTTGGTGGAGAAGAGCATCAAAAGCAGTTTTCATCAAATATCTCGAAAACTATGAGGTTTTGCGCTAAAAGTAATAAATACAAAAATAATCTTCATTAAATTTCCATCCAAAAGTGTTTAGCGCATGTTCTTGATAATGTGAACGGTTTCAGAGTTATAGACCTTCATCCTTTTTTTTTGGAGTTTTTCTCAATTTTTAGACTGAAAAACCATTTTATACTTAATTATCTGGTGTTTTCCTCACATTCTTCCTCAGAACTTCCTTGTTATTGCATCCTTGTTTTTTATCAGTTTTACTTTTTTCCAGGAAGTCTTCCTTTTCTAAATATTTCAGGTGATTTCCTTTCTGAAGGCCTGGAAGATCCTGGGTTTGGTGGAGAAGAACGTCAAAAAGCGATTTTTGTCAGTTTTTATGAAATATCACAAAAACTATGAGGTTTAGCGCTAAAAGAATAAATACAGAAATAATCTACATTAAATTTCCAACCAAAAGTGTTTAGCGCATTTTCTTGATAAAGTGAACGATTTCGGAGTTACAGACCTTCAAAAAGTGACTTCTATCAAAAATCTGTGGTAATCTTTAAAAAACAGTATTATATACATCCCTTTAAAATGAGCCTAGGATGGACTCCATCCGACTCCAAGTACTGCTAAACAAGGAGTAATTCTTAAAAATCTCAAGTATATTGATTTTTTCACTCGATTTTAGCACATATCTCCAAAACTATTCATCTACCAAAAAATGTCTAAGTTATTTTCTATGAGAAATTGCATGTAGATTAATTTTGTACTTAGTCTTATCTCGCTAGGACCAGTGGTTTTCAAGTTATTAAGAAAACCATATTATTAGGTTGAAAGACAAGAAGACGTAGAAATTATTGATTATTTATGGAGATATAATACAATCAAGACTAATGATCATAAAATATAAAATTTGAGAGAAAACCCATATTTTTACACGTTTTTAATAAGCATGACGTTTTCGTGAACGATTGGGCGAATGATCGGAGATCTTTTGTCATTCCTGTGGTTCGTGTTATGAACTTTAGGTCTCCACGGTTCCACCAATGGCGGACTTGAAATTCCGATATCCATAACCACGGTGTAATCATTATCCTTATCATGTATCTAAAATCCAAAGATAATACAGAGATAAAAAAAAAAAATCGTAAATACCTGTTGGCGAAATCTTTTTCGCATTGCGCCAAAAATTCGATTTGTTGAGGTGTTAATTCGGTTACAGATTCCATTATTTTGGGCGATGCAATCAGTGAATCTACAACTAATATTTGACATTATTTACTGATTTATTTAAACAATTTAACTTACAATTTTCACTTAATATTTTATTTATTTCAAAAGCGTAGAAGCCTTTGTCGGAAGCATAAATTCTTGAATCAGTAGCAGTTGATAACGGTTCAAAAACCCTAAAATTGACCAATCATATGAATTCACACCAGATTATACACCAGCGATACTTACCAACCGATGAATCCTAAGCAGCGATGGCAAACGCACAATTTCCAAGCGTATCCTGGGTACCAAGAATGATCGGTATGCCACTTCTAGATCAAAAAGAAACCAACAATTTTAGAAAAAAAAGGCATTTTTAGGTGGCCACTACGTACCCTTCGAGTACCACACACGTGGAACCTTTAGCGGTGACGATATCAAAACTTATACCGATCGGATTAACCAGCGTTTGAACTTTTAGATTTTCCACACCGAAAAGAGATCGGTTAACAGCTAAAGAAGCCGCAGGGCTGACAACATCAATCAATAGCTCGCAGGTGCTAAATTGTATCCACAAAATCTGCAAAGGACGTAATCTAAAAAAAAAGTCTAAAAAATGCAAATTAGTGTATTTGATTACCTTCACCGTCCTTCCGCTCGTGATTGTGGGCAAACTTAAAGTCGAAAGCGCCAAAAAGCAATAAATGCCTTATAAAACGTTGAAGTCCCGTAAAACATGAATTAAATTAAATATATTGAAACACTTAGCTATATACTAGAGGCTTAAGCATTGTTTACACAAATGTTGCCAACAAAAACTATCGATTCTTCATTTTTTTCTTTTAAAATCAAAACAGTTTTTATAATAATTATTGATATATAATTAATTTTATTTTTCTAAATAGTGAATGTAAATTATTTTTGTTTAAGTCTTTATTATTTCACAGTTTTAGGATGGCCCCTCCGTTTTTCTGTGTTCGTTCTGCTCTGCGTATTTTGACAGGTGTGCCTTTACCTATTGATTATTTATTAAGTTTGCCTTCTAGGGTATGGTTATGTTTGAACACTAGTCATTAAAATATTACTATTTAAACAGGGGGTGTTAAAAAAAATTAGAAGGATGCTCTTCCGGATTTTGACTGCTGCGTCGTTTTGTAAGTGTTCTTCCACTTCTTAAGACTTTCCAAGATGGCGACTTAAACGTATTTTTAGCAATTTAAATTTTTTAAAAAATGTTTTGTGTTTTATTTTTTTCAGGGTTGATCTCAGTGGGATCTATTCATTCAGATGTTTTCATGGCAGAGGAGGACGCCAGAAACTTTTCTAAATGCCCTAAAAGATATTTTCAACAGATCTCATATGCCTTCATGCGACCTAACGGCCAATATGTGACACTAATTGCTGCTCTGATCAAGTAGGTCGTGAAGTATCCTTTACTTAAGGAAAAAACAATCTTGAAATTGGAAATGAAAAAGAAAAAATCAGTTCTGCCAACTGCCTGGGGAAAAAGTACTTTTACTTTTTGAAAAAATTACAGACAAAGGAAATAAAAATTTGCAGCACAATAGGGCCATAATCTTCTTTATGGGAAAAAAAAATTTAGAAACAAACTTGTAATATTAGTCTAGTTATAATAATAGTCTACTTTTCAATTCAGTTTGCAGTGGCTTTTTCTGATTTTTCATTTTGGGGGAGCTCCAGACTCAACTGTCTGAGAATTTGAATAGGTAAGGTAAATTATATTTTGTAAGTTTTATTAGCTCCTTATTTAGCATTATAATACATAATTTTTGGCTGCTCACACTTTTATTTAACTTATAAATAAAATCACACGGCCAAAATTTAACTTTTTTAGAGAAGTTATTGTATTACCCTCAAAGGATGGTCCCCTTAATTAAAGGCCATAAGGAACGGAAAAGGGATGATCAAGGTGTCCTTTAGGTAAAGGAGTGTTTCAAGGAAAGCTTACAAATTCTGGCCCTTACAGACCCCACACCCTTTAGAGATGATCTTTACCGATGATTTCAGTGGTGCCAACCGTCAGTTGCCAGTAGGCAAGAGTAAGTTCCTTTTGGAGCTAAAGTTTTTAAAATGGAACCCTTTCACACTGGGATTCCATTGAGCGACAAAAAAGTCGCTCACTCAACGGAATCCCAGTGCCTTAAGGAACGGAAAAGGGATGTTCAAGGTGTCCTTCAGGTAAAGGAGAGTTTCATAGAAAGCTTACAAATTCTGGCCCTTCCAGACCCCACACCCTTTAGAGATGATCTTTACCGATGATTTCAGTGGTGCCAACCGTCAGTTGCCAGTAGGCAAGAGTAAGTTCCTTTTGGAGCTGTTTTAAAATCGAACCATTTACGCTGGGATTCCGTTGAACGACAAAAAAGTCGCAGGCAACTCAAAATACATTAATCGCATTTATTTTAATTCGCCCACGACTTTTATATCGCTCAATGGAATCCCGGAGGGAAAGGGGCCATAAGGAACGGAAAAGGGATGATCAAGGTGTCCTTTAGGTAAAGGGTGTTTCAAGGAAAGCTTACAAATTCTGGCCCTTACAGACCCCACACCCTTTAGAGATGATCTTTACCGATGATTTCAGTGGTGCCAACCGTCAGATGCCAGTAGGCAAGAGTAAGTTCCTTTTGGAGCTGTTTTAAAATGGAACCCTTTTACAATGTGATTCCGTAGAGCGACAAAAACGTTGTGGGCTACTCAAAATAAATGTGATTATGTATTTTAAGTTGCCTGCGACTTTTTTGTCGCTCAACGGAATCCTTGAGGGAAAGGGCCTTAAGGAACGGAAAAGGGATGTTCAAGGTGTCCTTTAGGAAAGGAAAGCTTAAAATTCTGGCCTTAACAGACCCTAGACCCTGTAAGATGATCTTTACCGATCATAGGTTGTCAGTGATGCCAACCGTCAGTTGTCATGCAGGAGTAAGTTCCTTTGGAGCGAAAGTTTTAAAATGGAAGATCAAAAGCATACACTTAAAAAAAAAAATATTTTGGTGGTTTTCGACATATTTTTAGACTTGGGGGATACAAATACTACCACAGAGTTTTAAGTATTTAAAGGATGGATAAAAAAAAATCATTTATGAAAAAAACGAAAGTTATCTGCTCTTTATTGCCAAAAATGTAATACACAAAAGCCAAAAGGCACAAGTTCTTCCAACTCCCTCTAAAAAACAGAAAAGAATGAGAAATTTGTTTACTAAAAAAACTACCTCATTTTTAGGGTTGTACACAAACTCCTTAGCGTACGGATTCAAAGTTGATTTTATGACTCTCTTATCTTGCAACATAACGTAGTATTCACGTTTTGCAACTAAAAATTGTCAATAAATAGGTCAAAATTTAAAAAATTATTTAAACCTTTAGGTTCTCCACCTTCGGGATTTTCAAGGCCATGCGATTTTTTAGCATTTCTTGGGAAAAGTTTCCAGCCTCCGACTCTCTGGAAGAGAAAAAATTTTTAGTTATGAGCTAGAAATGATTTTTTTACTTGTAGTCTCTTCCTTCTGCCTTTTTTAAAGGCAAGTATTATCCTTGAGTTCAGGATCGCGGGTGCCCCTGACTCCATATTTGCTTTCATTTTGCTTGAACATATCGTTGTCCAAAAGTCACCTGAAAAAAAAATTTTTTTTGGGTAAATCTGATCAAACAGTTAAAACAAAAAATTAAGTTCTTCGCACAGCCCCCTCCGTAATTTCTTTAAAATGAGGAGTATTCGGTGGAAATTTGGTGAGGACCAACACAGCGGCCATAAGGGACAAAACTTCATACAAGAGAAATCTCGCCCATTTTGGCAAATTAAAAATACTCTGGACATTGTTGGGAAAAAAAGGAAGATTTGGTGAAAATCTGTGAAAAATTGCAGCTGAGAAGTTTCCCAGAAAAAACTGGGATGGTAGGCACTACAATAAACCTTTTGATCGGAAAAAATCTCAAATTTTGCTTTTTGAGGCCTAGAAGGAGCTTCTCGTAAAAACAAAATATGGAGGGTAATACAATAACTTTCCTTTAAGAAGGTTAAAATAGTGAGATACTATTTTCGCTAAACAAAATACTGAGATTAGGGTAAACTTTTCCGTCAAGCTCAATGCCCATTTCCGATTCGCTCTCTCAGGGCATCAACTGTTTCGTTACTTGCCCATCGAACTTCCTCATTGAAATTGAAAATAATTTGGAACATTCGAAAAGAAGGAAACGGAATTTTTTTTACATTTTTAGACTATACCGTTTTTCGATCAGGTGCCATTTTTTATAAGTCATATTTTTTTAAACGACTATAAAAACAGTAAAACTGTCTAAAAATAATATTTTTTTCTTTAAAATCCCAAAAATATTTAAATAAGTTCAGAAAATCTCATAATTTAGGTTATAAATAAGAAAAAAGGACGCCGCGTCATTTCAGACATCTTTGATAAGAGGTTTTTTAATAATATCAGAGTTATTTGAAATTTTAAATGGTAGTAATCTAATTAACAAGCTAAAATAATTAATTATTAACTAATAAATTGCTTAAAAATTATAATATTTACCTGAGAAAAGAAAAATATGATTTCAAAGTTCACAACAAGCTTCAGCGTCCAGAGCTGCACGGAAGAATGAGTGTTTTATCAGTTATTCATACAGATGTCGCGATTGTTTTGTATCGTTTATTGAACTAATTTTAATAATCAGAGGCTTTGGCATAAATAACAGAAGTTTTAAATGAAAGTAGACTAATTTAAAGCAATAGTAATTAATATATATTTATGAAAAAATGAAATATTTATCTGAAAAAAGAGAAAAATATGACTTGAAAGTTTACTAATTTCGGTTATTTTTTCAGGATTGCCAACCTTCGGACACGGAAATTTTCAAATGCGAAGAATCCGTTGAAATAACCGATCCTTTTTTGTCAGACCCGAACTTTTGCTACTCTCATTTTCCAATTTCGAATCCCATCTTCTGCTACGAGTACGAAAATAGCCCTTACATTGGCGACTTTTTTGCTGAAGATAAAATAAAAGGGAGCAAATTAGAAGTGGAAAAAGGGCTCAACTCAGCCCGTAGATTTCAATACGATTTTTTGAAAGAGGAAAATGATCTTGACTATAAATATGGCACTCCTCTTTTATTTTTGAATAAAAAAACCGGTTTTCCAGAAGTTTTCTGACGATAGGCCAAATTTTAGGGTACTGTACGCATATCCCAATACGTTTTTTGCAAGATCAAAATTCAAATTGTGCACAAGAAATTTCAGAAATGAATTGTGAAAAAAATTCTAAGTTCAATCACAAAAATTTCCTTGGCCCTAATTCTATTCTGCATCTTCTAAGCGGTGTTGATAAAACCCCAATTAAAATAACGGTTAAAACATCCTTTTTGAAAACGGCACAGATTATCTTTATGTGACAAAAAACGCGAAAATTAAAACCAGAAAAGACATTTTTGTCCGACAAAGAAACCCCTTTTTTCAACAAAACGAGCGGTTTTTGCGAAAACGTTTGATCAAAATAAACTACGTCTTTCATTATGATAAAAGGCGGATTACGGAGCTTTGGTATCTTTTACGCTTGCTAACGTCCCCGTTTCCAAATCTATTTTCATTTTAAAACTAAAAATGAAATCGTGTATCTGAGACAGAGTTTAACGTAGCTTTTGAATCGGTTGATAAGAGGAGCTTCGCCCCGTGGATATCATCTTTCGAAACCTGTTTCTTTGTTTATTCAAAGGTAAATAAAGTTAAAATAAGGAACAAAAATATAATTTTGTTTTAGCCCTGAAAGTAAGAACTGTACGGGAAAAGGAAAGTGTAAAAGTAAATCGAATTCTTCAAAAATATGGACAAAAGGTAGGATTTTATATTTTTCTCTAAGAAGGTTACAGTGATGTTATATCAACCCAACCTGCGGTCAAAACAAACCGCTCGCCCTTTCGCCGGGCAAATGTAGAAACGTATTTAAACTCATTAACTTCCTTTTTAGCCGACGAACAAGAATGAACGAGGGGAATTTTTGATTTCGAAAAAATGGCGAGATATGTCTGTTTGAAATTTTAAAAAATTCGCTGCGGCCGAACCGTTGGTCCGATTTTCTCCAAATTTTCACCAATTACTCCTTACATTTTTTTACGAATTTTAGGTGTAAAAAAAATCCTTTTTTCACATTATTTATCATTTTAGTTGGAAGAAATTTCAAACTTCCACGCCCTACTAGAAGCATCTCTCTTGGGCAAAAATCCCATTATTTTTACCTTGACACTTGACAAAATTTCCGAAAAAAAAGCGCAATTTCAAAAAAACTTAGAAAATTAAAAAAAAACTTGGAAAATTTTTGAAAAAACAAAACAAAACTACCCCTCCGTTATACTACCCCTCCGTCATACTTCCCCTTAAGCTTCCCTTACTTATACTTCCCTCCCATATACTCCTCTCCGTTATACTTCCCCTCAGCTATACTTCCCCCTCCTATATTGTTTCTTCTTCAAGGAAGTTTCCGTCGGGTCCAGCTCCAGACTAGTACATTTTCATTTTTTTTTCAAGAATTTCTTACCTTTTCCTATATTTTTCCTCGATAGATTCTTAAAAAATTGTTTCAAGAGTTAGGCAAAAAACGTGAAAGAAAAAAATTATCCTTTAAGCCTTGAAAATTAATTATTTAAGAGATTTAATTGCCCTAAAGCACTCTGGTTTTTTAAAAATATTTACCCACTGATTAACTTTTTTAACGGCCAAATGAAGTATTGGAGTTCATCTCTACTTCTACGGTTCTCGTAGTTTCCGCCACAGCGCCACCGCCGACGTTATTCTTTTGTTTTAAATTTTAAAAAAGTGAAGCAAATGTGGGTCACCGTCCTTTATGAATAATAAATTGATTGACACATATTATACACGGCTTTATTTTTAAAACTCACAGTTACACAAGATCCATTAGTTATTTAAAAATCCTCCCCTTTCCAATTTCCATTAAAACTTCAAAATTGCCATTACCATTTTATACAAACAACAGCTATTAATTATAAATTTACACAGAAAAAACCACCTAAAATATAGAACTCTTAGACTCAGGATATGTTTTAAAGATATGTATGTATTAACACCATGTTTACATGGATATCACATCTACTTTAACTTTTCTTTTTTTAAATAGTTAATAACAAATTTAACAGGACCAATTTTACAATTAATGTTTACTGCTTCTCCCATGCTACTTCTCGTAGTCATTTAGATAACGGCACTGACACATATAAATATTAAGATGGTTTTTAATTTTTTCTTTTTTTTTTTCTTAATGACTTCGAGAAAAATAGCCAAATATGAAAAAGCAGCAAAAGATATGTATCGTGAATGGTTTTGGTTCGCCTTCTGGCTTCTTACTTGCTAAAAAAAAAATTTCAAAAGATATAAAAAAAATTTTATACAACCGTTTTTCTTTACAAAAAGCAAACAGATTTGTGATATGCGATTTTTCTGATAACTAAAAAAGTTTATAACGAAAAAAAAATACAAGAAAAATATAAAATTCGGCATTTATAAATAAAATAGTTCTAAACTTTTACTAATTTACATTTAACAGTGCAACATTTTTATTTTAAAAAAGTTCACTTTTAAAATGTTTATTTACAAACTGTTATAATTTTTTTTTTAAAAATGAAAAATAATTACAATTAAAAATGACACTTATAAAAGCTATCTTTTAGGCATATACCTGACGCCATTTGGCTGATATGTAAGCTTAGCACAAAGACATTTTTTTCCTCACAGGCTGATATGTTTCGTTTAAATAATGGGCTTCCCCTTTCAGAAGCAGCATTAGAATCGATGCTTCACTTTTAACGCGTTTTTAAAATTAAAATGTGTAAAGGCTCCTAATTTTTTTTTCTGATAATTTCTTTAGGTTTATCACATTTTTTTTCTATTCTAATATCTGTTTTGAAATGTTAAGTTTTTTGTTGCAAAAGAAAAAGAACTTAAAAAGCTTTTTTGATATAGAAAACGTGAGATACGCGAAAGAATGGGAAGAAAAATTAAATGAGGGCAGAAATTGCTAGGAGAAATAATGATTTTGTATCTCCTTTATACCCAGTGATGAAGATGTCCTCTCCATATTTTTCCCGACACAGTTCATTTTATCAAGTGGCATATTTTGTACAGGGTATTCCCTATGTTCTTGAACCATCGTGCAGACCGTCCTTTTCTTCTGCATCATCTCGTCATCTTTGTCTTTGAGGTTTTTCAACCAGCGTTCGTACCATCGAAGTTCACAGTCGCAAACAAGAGGATTATCTAAAACGAAATATAATTTTTTTTCTTATGCTGAGATCTTACCCATTATGTCAACAACTCGAAGTGTGTCCACTATGGGCTCCATGATTTCCTCGGGGATTCTGACCAACTTGTTGTTCTGTAGGTTCAACGTCTCAAGGGAATTAAGGTTATCGAAGCCGAGCGAAGGCAAAACTTTGATGCTAAAAAGGAGAATAATTTATAACTTTTGGCTTGAATATGTTTTAATGAGGTAAAAACAATTAGTGAAATTATCTTACGCATTCTTCTGTAAGTTGAGAAAAGTTATTGAATCTCCAAAACCTGCAAAAGCGTCTTCTGCTATAAAAGTAATATTGTTGGCTCTTAAATCCAAATGTCTGAGTCGATGGACTCTTCTTAGAGCGGCGCTTGGTATATTGTGAAGGTTGTTATCGCCCAGCCTTAAATTTGAAGATTTTCTGGAAAAAAAAGCACTTTAATTAAAACACTTTTTCACCGGAAACAAGAAAATTGAAATAGCTTTTCCTCTGATGTAGAATGAAAAAGTCAGCACAATTAGGCTCTTAACGATCCCCTTTTTTTTCTTCTATTCGCCATATATTCCATTTTTTCCCCTCAAAATATAACACACTACTAAGTAAATTTTTATGCTTCACCATAAAATAATACGAAAAAATTACTCGGATCAAATTGGGTTATACCACCCTTGTCAGAGCTCGTTAAACAAGTGCGAGGGGGGAAAAAACACGCATGAACGACCCTGACGTTTCCTCTTGTCAACTTTTTTTGTCAGAATTAAAAAAAATGAATTTATTAAACTTGTTGATTGCATAAAGAAATAAAATAGCATGATTTATGCTTTTTGAAATAAATCAAAAAGTTTTGTTGTCGAACGTTGTCGTTTATCTCGAGGAAAATATAGGCTCGAGGGCTTTTTAAAGCTCGCTGTAATCGTTAAGAAGTCGCTCTATTTCTCTTTGATATATTGTCTTTATCGGGAAAGTTCCCTTAATAACTCATCTGAGGGAGCATTATTAACTTTCAAAGACAAATTCGCTGGTTTAGAATGCAAGCGTAAATGGCTTTATAAATTACCGTAAAATTATATCAAAATGCGAAAAATTTTAAACCCACAATTTAGATCTTTTATCTCATGTGGAAAAAGTTCGATATCCCGGTTTGTTTGAAAAGAAACCTAAAGTGGCTTATCGGTGTCAACCTGAAAAATAAGATGTTTCACATCCTCGGAGAAAAAAAAATCTCTTGGCATTTTTGATCTGAAATATCTCTGCTCTGATTTGACACTGAAGTGACTTTTAGAGTCAGCATAAATTCTTCGTTTATATTTTATTTATTTCCGCTTGCAAGAAAATGGCTTAACATTTCACAATATATAAAAAAATAATGTTAATTTTTAAAGCTATTATCGAAGGATAGGGATTCCGTAGCTAAGGACGCGCATATGCCACACTTTGCGGGACAGTCCCGCTGTGGAGGGTTGTGTCCCGTTGTCCCCACGACCTCCTGGGCACGGCCAAATGTCCCCGGATAAGTCCGCTTTGGGTCACTTTAGGAAGCCATACTAAAAAAAAGACGATTTAAGACCCTTTAAACGAATTTGGGCCATTTCCCTCGATTTTTTGGTCTAAAAAACCCGTTGATCTGGGCGTTTGGCATCTTTTTATCGGGACGTCTTTCTCGATTTCTGATCTACAAACGTCCGTTTTATCGATTATTCGAGCGTTTAAGCCCCTTTTAAAATGTTTTCCTCGATATTCTTGTCTAGAAAAATCTGTTTTATCAGGTTCTAGGGAGGTTTGGACCTTAATCCCAGATTTTTGGTGTAAAAACACCCGTTTCATCGGGTTTCTGAGTGTTTCACACCCCTTTTAACGAGTATAGGGTCGTTTTCCCGATTTCTGATCTAGAAACGTCTGTTTATCGATTATTCGAGCGTTTAACACCCTTTTTAAATGGTTTCCTCGAGTTGTGGTGTAAAAACATTCTTCTCATCGGGTTTAGGGGCGTTAAACACCCTTTCTATCGAGAATTGGGTCGTTTTCCTCTACTTCTGGTCTACAAACGTCTGTTTAACCCCTTTTTAAATAGTTTTCCTCGATTTTCTGGTCTAGAAACCTGTTTTATCAGGTTCTAACGAGTTTAGGACCTTATTCCTCGATTTTTGGAGGAAAAACACCCATTTTATCTGGTTTCTAAGCGTTCAACACCATTTTTAAAAGTATAGGGTCATATTCTTCGATTTTTTCTTTGTTTTTAACATCTTGAATGGGGTTTGGGTCGTTTTTCTCGTTTTCTGGTCTAGGGGGAAAAGAAAAAGAAGCAAGTTCAAAGGTAACTGTAAGATAAGAACCCGGGAAGGTCTCCAACAAGCACTGGGCTAGAAACCTAAAGATCGTAGGTTCAAATCCCACTTAGGGCCTAATTTTTTTTGATCTTTTCTTCTTCCTAATTTAATCAATTTTGGAATTGAACTTTACTCCGTTTGGTTTTTTCGAAGCACTTCTGAGGCCATCATGCGATTTTCACCAAATTACAGTATCTTCCTTTTGTAGTTTAAAGCTTTTCCCCCTTTATTTTGTCCAACTTTACTAAGTTGCCCTTTTAGGGCTTCCATAGTTAGTAAACAGATGCGTGGTAATAATTCAATCTTTTAAAACTTTCATACTCCGCGTAAAGTTAGTGTAAAGTAAAACTTAGTTTAAAATAGAAAATAAGTTGAGTGAGAAGGAATCGTTTGTCCAAACTTTAGGGATTTCAAGGAAAATTTAAACATTTTATCTAAATTATGAATTTCAACGAGGCTTGAGGTCACCTTTATCCGGTCCCGATTGTTAAGGATGAAAAAAAAAAAATTTTCCTTTTGTCTTCACTTTATGCAAATTATGTAGGCCTACAATCAGGGCTATAAAAGAACTCGGCGAGTAATTAGGAATGAGAGACAAAAGGGAAGATAATTCCTGTCACAACTCAGACCCCGAAATTGGTATGTACGCTTTTAACTTCGATAATTTATTTAAAAGCGCCTTGAAAACGTTTCTAAAAAAGTTACCGGACAATTTAAAACTTCTTTAACTAGAAAATTGTTTAATTTTAACATTATTAGAAAACATTTAATTTCAGTTAATTAAATTGTTCTTTTAAAGTAGTCCTTCGGGCGAAAGATGAAATCCTCATGGGGAAAAATACTCCAAACGAGGGACAAACGTACTTATTATAATTTTCCTCCCGGCGTTGCTTTCGTTACATTATGGAAATTTATGTTAAGTAAAATAACGATCGGTCCCAATCACTGAGCTTAATGAAGTCTTCAAAATAAAAATTATTTTCATTTATTTAAATTTTTTAATTAAACATAAAAGTGAGGCATAAAAATGAGTTGTAAAAATTTTTTCCGATGATATGCATAAATTATTTTACCTTCGAGACCGACGAATGCTTCAGGGTCGATATGAGTGATGCTATTTCCGTCAAGTTCAAGTGAATTTAAAAGTCTTAAATGGCTGAAAGCTCTGGCGGGGACGGTCCTTAGATGGTTGTGCGCTAATCCGAGTGAATCCAAGTTGACCAAACCTGAAAGTTCAAAGTGTATAATTAAAAATTTCTTTTAAAAGTCGTGTGGAAAAGCGTTCGTGATGTCGCCGACGGAAGTAATCTTGGGCCACGCGATAGGTCGTGAAATGAAAAATCGGAATCTCAAGTTTTCATCGGTTATTTGACCGAATTTTTGATTTTTAGTGTATCAAAGAAAAAGTTTTTTTGGATTTTAAATCATTTCAGATTCTTTCTCAATCTGAGAATAATTAATAATTTTTTAAAAATTTAATTGCGTGTTTCTAAAAGTTTTGTTTCAAAACACGGATCGATGCCGGAAATTGTAAAAAGTTTATAAAAGTACCGTTTTTAGGCAAGTTAATTTTACTGTGATATCATGAATGAAATTCCTTATAAGTTATGTCATATAGCACTCTGAAATACCGATTATTTAGGAGTAATCAAGATTCGTACGTGAATGTACGCCTACCTTCGAAGTCAGCTTCAGTAATTTGCGTAATCGAGTTTTCTTGCAATTCTAGCTTTCTAAGATTATCCAGATGTCCTACCCCTTTTGGTACGGATGTTAGTTCATTTCCGCCAATATTCAGCCGCCTCAGCTTCCTTAAACAAAAAAAGATTTAGATTTTAATTTATTTAGGTCAACGTTCACAAAAGAGAAGAAAAAATTTGGACTAACAGGATTTGAACCTACGACCTTTGGATTTCTTGCCCATTACCAAATGAGCTATATAAGCAGAGATGAAGTACGATTCTTTCCTCATGTTTTCCATTCTTTCTCTTTTCCCCATTTTTAGTGCGATGTAAACTAGGAAGACAGGTTGACTTTGCGGTAGTAGTGTATTTTTTTGCTTTAATTAACTTCCTTAAAGATTATTGTTTTACCCTTCACGTCGGTTTTTGGTTAAGGGTCTTTCAGATCCCGTAGGGTAAATTCGAATCTATACCGATCTCAACTTTGTCTGTAGTGCCGGCCGGCCGTCCAGCCTTTTTCCGGAACACTTTACGCCACAGTTTTTAACCAATTTCACCAAATTTTCACACAATTTCTTTAGTCAGTGAAAAAGAATGTAAGGAGGACGATTTTTGAATTCGAAATAAATGGCGTTTGAAATTTAAAAAAATTCGCTGCCGAACGTTAGACCGATTTTTACCAAATTTTCACCAAATACTCCTAATATTTTTTTGACGAATTTTTGGTTAAAAAAAAACTTTTTTAGGGAAAGATTTTTATTAGGGAGACATTTATACTTCCACCCTTTGCGAGAGGGGCATTCCTTGGGCAAAAAGCCCATTATTTCTACCTTGATACTTCCCCCTCCTTGATACCCCCCTCCTATATTTTTTTCTCATCTTAAATAAGTTTTCGTTGGAGCTCTTCAAACTAGTATTTTTTATTGCGCACATATTCCTCAAAGGATGATTTTAATATCTTTAAACGAGGAGGAAGAAATTACTGTGATAGCGGGCATCTCACGACACGTTTCGGCTGAAAAGCCTCCTCAGGTGGGCTATTCCAAGCACAATCATTTATATTTTTTTCTGTAACCTTATCCCATGAGTGACTTCATGGATAAAGCGGGAAGCCGGAATCAGTTTTCTGAAGTTCACCGTTGCCCCAAGAGATAGAGCCACCAGCCTTATTAGTTTTAAATTTTTATGGTTACTGTCAAGGCTTCATTTTTGTTTGTGGATAAAAAGTTTTTATAGAGCTTAAGAATGGGGAACTAAAAATTTTAATTAGAAGCCTGAAAAAAAATTTAATTGCCAAGACTTTTACTTTTCTTGAAAAAAATAATATTTAAATGCCCCGGGACCTAACCGGGTTAGTGTACAAATCCTCTTTAGGCCCTTTAATTTCCTCAGGGCCTTCGCGGACGTTTCAAACATGCAAATGACAAGGAAGCGGATGAAAGAAAGGCACAACAATTACCCCTTACCCTCGTACGCTCAGGAAAACAAAAGACGACGTCGTTCCCGTAGTCATTATAAAAAAGTGGTCTCGTTAAAAAAAAAAGGAAAAGAAAAGAAATGCGCTCATGCCCTTCGGACTCGTCAAGGCGTGAGAGGAAAGGCCGGAAAATAGCATTAAAACTCACAATTCATCCCTTATTTGCAATCTAATAATAAAACACTGGCGTTAAACACGCAATATTTTATCAGTCTGATTTATTTAAATTAATGATATGCTTCTTTCTTAAAATTAAAGGAAGAAAAATGTCTATCTTCCCCATTTTTTTAAAACTTAAAAAAATTTTTTGATCAAATATTTTCTGCTTTTTACTTGAATATTTAGACAAATCTCAGGTTTGCCAACATTGAGGGTGTCCAAAGGATTTATCCGAAAAATAAAACGTTCTTTACAGCCAAGATGGCCAAATTCGTCCTCAAAATTAAGTTGTTGAAAAATAATTCTGTCAACAAGGTGTATTAAAGATTTTAAAAATTCATAGGGTAGGAAAGTTATAAAGGGAAAAAAATGAAATTTTAAAAAAGAGGAATTGGTATAACAAGGAATTGCACCCCTTGTAATATTTGCTCCTCGTTTTTTATCCCTCTTTGCCAACAGAACTAATCAAGAAGAGTAGGCAAAGTTTTGATGAGAACTTGAAATTTCTTTGCGTTATGAACAAACAAGTTAAAAAAAAAGAGAAAAAATAGTTTGCTCATTGGGGATTTATGGATTTTTCCCCTGCGGATTTGTGCAGGGTATGTTAACGTAAGTGGAACGGCAATTTTACGGCGAAGCGGTTATCTCATGGAATCGATTCATCTTCATTTGTATAGTAGAGGTGAAATTTAACATTTAGGTAGATTCTTCAAAAAGTAGTTATTGTATTATCCTCTTGTCCGGATTTTTGGGAAAAGGCCTTTTAGACCCCGTAGATTAGCTATCTCTACCGATCACAAGGTTGTCTGTGGTACCGGCCATCTGACCGTCCAGCCATTTTTTGTTCGGTCGCAATTTTCATCCGATTTTCACAGAATTTCCTGCCATAGTAATCTTACAAATGCCAAAAGATTTTTTAGAAATTCGCAACTTTTAAACCGTTGGTCCGAGTGTATACGTGTCGACATAATGCGGTTCGCCATAATGCGACCATAAAATAGCAGAAATCGCGAGTTACCGTTCACCATAAAAAATCTGCAACTCACATAAAGAAAACGTTCACCATAATCATTGAATATAATACATCTCAACCATAAAGAAGCGATTTAATTTGTCGTTAGGCACGTCGTTTCAACATAACGCAGTTGACCATAAAGTAAACTTGTCGTTTCGTCATAAAACTGTTTCTGTCGTTTGGGCATAATGCATCTCACCATGAACTAGGAGAGAAAAAGCAAGCCTATTTTCGCCGTTTAAAACGCGATTATGGCGAAACGACAAAAACTTAAAACTTACAGTTCACCATAATGCAATACGCACATCCTCACGAGAGGAAAAAAATTAACCCCTTGTGTGATAAAACGAGCTGATCCCATTGGCTGCCTAGTTTTCCTAGTTTATGGAGAGATGTATTATGCCCAAACGACAGAAAGAGTTTTATGGTGAAACAAGTTTAAAGAAAGGCTTTTATGGTGAGACGCGTTATGGTGACTTGCTTTTTAATGACTTTTTTTTATGCCGACTTGCATTTATTGAAAACGTCGTTGATGGCGAAACGATTTATATTGAAATGCATTATGCTCAAAATTTTTGAATTTTGAGAGCTTATGTTCAATTGTATTATTCCGAAAATTATGGTGAACTACAGATGTTTTTAATTATGTTCAACTGCTTTAGGGTGAAATGCGTTATGTTGAACGGTGTTCCCCCTGTTGGTCCAACTTTCACCAAATTTTCACCAATACTCCTTATACTTTTTTACAAATTTTATGTGTAAAAAAATTTCTTTTTTGTAGAGAGGTTCATACTTTCACCACTTGCAAGAGGGACATCCCTTGGGCAAAAGGTCCATTTTTATCCTTGATACTTAAAAAATTGAAACATTTTTTGGAAAAAAAGTAACTTGAGAAATTTTTCGGAAAAAAAGTTGGAAAATTTTCAGAAATAACGGAAAATTGTTCGAACTAAAGGAAAATTTTTCTAAATTCATTACTACTTATAATTCCCGAAATTAATAAATATATTTCCCCTCCTTTATACTTCCCCTCCTATTTTGTTCTTTCTCTTTAATGAAGTTTTCGTTGGAAGCTCTTCAAACTAGTACTTTTAAAACCGTAGATATAGAAAGGTGTGGAATAAAATATAAAAATTCAATCTTCTAAGGTGGAACGTGTTTCTCTACTAAATTAAAATCTAACAAGTGGTGCCTTTACATTTTACGCCTTTTCCGACCTGTTGATAGAAATCCATTAGACCTTCTCTCAGTTTTATGTGATAAATTACTTCCTGACAACGGTGGAAACATATTGAATTTCTGATTTATAGACATCGATCGCCAATTTTAGGTATTCGGTAAAATTTTTCTGTTGGTATCGTTTGCGGGGAATATCAAAGGATGTTCCTTTATGAACGTTTAATTAAATTAAAATGTAGGTAGCGAATACACGCCATAATGTCGTTCTTTTGGAAGGGGTTTTAACTCCGTGTTTACACGACCTTCCCCTCGCCTTTTCTCCTCTGTTTTCTCTGGCGTGACCCAGGCCACAAAAACCTTCCAATGACATTATACGCCCCATTATCTAAACGGTTTACAGTTACAATTTACATCCGCTCGTTTTCGCATAAAATTTTCCCTCTCTTAATAAAGCCTACACAGATTTTTAAAAGAATACCCCAACCCTGGCTATAAAAAAGAAACACTTTATTTCTCTTTCTTGACTTAAAAGACTATTTTACGCCCCTAGGGTGTAAAAAAGGAAAATAACAAATTATTACTGAAATAATTAAAATATGTATTAAAATTTTGGCAATCATTAAAAAAAAAAGTTTCAGAATTCAGGATTTGAGAAAATCCGAGAACAAATCCCAGTCCGCCGAGGGATCTTCCGGAAGAAGGTTGCTGCGGATTAAAATGGGCATAACGAGAAATTCATTTGTTTATTCCCCTCCAGTTTTTATTAACTAAATAAAAATTCAAAAATATCTTTCAATTCAAAATTTTATAATAAAAAAAGTCTACTTCAAGAAATCTTATTTAGATTACAGCTCTTCAGTTTACCAAAGCTTAGAGTAAAATAAAGCGAATTTTTTTTTTCCTCTTTCACGGAAAAAAGGGGACTTTTTAAAGCCTTCTTGAACTTAATTAGGATCAAGATAATTAAATCATTGCCTCGGATCCATCTTTTCTCATTGATTCCCTTGAGAGTTTTTAGAAAGTCAATTATAAGTAATTTTATAAAAGATTAGGACAAAAAAATTTTAATTTCGAATCTAAATTATTTTTTAACTTCCTTAAAGAAGTTATTGTGATACCCTCCATGTAGGATTTTCGGGGGCGGAGGGTATTTACAGATCTAAACTTTGTCTGTGGTTCCGTCCGGCCGTCCAGCCTTTTTGCCGGAAGACTTTACGGCCACAGTTTCCAATTTTCATCCAATTTTCTCCACAACGTTCCTGAATAGTTGAACAAGAAATTAACCTAGGCGGTTTTTGGAATTTCGAAAAAATGGAGGAGATATGTCTGTTTAAAGTTTTAATTTTCCAGAATACTTTGCGCCCTCAATTTTCACCCGATTTGTGCAAAATTGTTGAAAAATTATTATTTATTTATTTTTTATTTTTTGTGCCAAACCGTTTGTCCGCTTTTCACCAAATTTTCTCTAATACTCCTTATATTTTTATTTTTTATGGTTTTTGGGTCGTCCGTATTGTTTTTAAATTTTTCAGGTTAATTAAGTGACTCTTCGGACGTTTTTATTCTTTTATTTGACTAGTTTCGAGCCTATATTCAGCTCCTCATCAGACTGCAACAATTTTTTACAATATTAGAACAATTGAATTTTTAAAATATTATTTTCATAAAACATCATGTTCCTAAAAATCGTCATTGTATAATTTTTGTTTGTTATTACATTTAATTTGAGATTTAATTAAGTGTAAAACGTTTTTGTAAGGGTATTCTCAAATTGGGTCACATGGTGAAAAAAAATTATTTGTAATGTTCATCAAATAAGTTTTGGGCTTACCTAGAATTTGGTTTTTTTTGTAGATCACATTTTTCAAAACATTTTTTAGACAGGATTTATTTTTTCTCCCATTTTTTCTCTTTTTCTTCTTTTTCTTTTTCATTTTATGATTGAAATGGAAGAGATTTTTATACGTTTTACTTGAGAAAAGAGCTAAATGACCTGGTGAGATATGATTGGTTGTTCAAAGAAAATGGAGAAATTTTAAAAAAATGAAATTTTATATTGGAGGAGGGAGAAATGGCGGTAAAATTTTGAAAATAATCGATTCTATAATTTTGCAATGGTTGCACTGGAGTAATTTTTTATGAGTTGAAATGCATTTTTTGGAGTTTTTCAGAGGAGTTTTACAGGAGTTAATGAGTTTTTCTTTTAACAATTTTAATTGACATAAAGAAAGGGGGTTAACGGGCTAAAAAATTGTTATATCGATATAGAAAAGTTGAGGTAACATCATAGCCGATCGACTACTGTTAATCGATTACAGAAAGGTAACTATTTGGTTGCTATTTTGAGGGTATGTTATTATAAAGTTAATTGTTTTAATTTTTGTCTATTGGTAATGTATTTTTTGCTTTAATTAAAGATTTTTATTGTGATTGAACTGGTATTTTATTTTAATCAGTTAAAACCCTTGACATTTGGGTATTTGGTTTGAATAGTTCGAGAAGATTGGTGTAAGTGACATCAACTGTCTCATTAGGTCCTTTGAAATTGACGGTATTTTTTGTAGTATGTATGTATATATTTTCTTTTGTGAGCCTTCTTGCTTTGCACGACTCTCTACTGATTATTTTTGGGTGTTCTAAGTCAAAGCGGTGGTGGTTTTGTATGGCATGTACAGCGAGGCCTGTTTCATCTTTACAGTTTTGGATTGAATATTTGTGCTTATTCATTCTATCTTTTAAAAAACACTGGGTTTGGCCTATGTATACTTTTGGGCAGTTTAAACAGGAAATGGAATATATAACATGACTATTTTTAAGTAGGGGTGTGGGTTCTTTGAGACAGGGTAACAGGTTTTTAACTGGATTGTTAATTTTGTAAGCTAATTTTATATTGCATGAAGTTGTGGCATCAAATACTATTTTGGCTATTTGCTCTGTTATTTGTGGAATGTAAGTTAAGCCTACATAAAAAAAGGGGGGGTTGTTTAAATTTGCGGGTAGGATACTTATATTTGTTGACTGGAAGTTTCGGTAGCTTTCTTGATGTATTTTTTGAACAAAATGTTTAGGGTAATTGTTGATTTGGGCTAAGTTTTGGATGTATTTAATATTTTCATCTATGTATTTTGGGTCACTGAGGGAATAGTTTTTATAAAAAAGGGTTTTGATTAGGTTTATTTTCATATGATGCGGATGACTCGAAAGATAATTGATCATTCTCCCTGACGATTCTGATTTTACATGCCATTTTGTTTCTACATTTTGTCCTACTTTGTGTAATTTGAGTTCCAAAAAATTAATCATGTCATTTTGCATTTTTTCTAGTGTGAATTCTATGTTGTATATATTGTCGTTGAATGCTTGAAGTATGAAGTCTACTTTGTTTTCAGGTAAGCATATAATTAAATCATCGACATAAACTTTTATATTTTGGATGTATTCTTTATATTTATCATTCATTTGTTTTAGTAGGTGGTGTATGAATATTTCGGCCAATATGGGACTTAATTTTCCTCCCATCGGTAGGCCTTTTGTTTGTTCATACATTTTTCCGTTATACGTGAAGTAATTATAGCTCGAGCATTGTTTGACTAGGTGGATGAACATGTCTTTTTTAATGGGGGTTGTCTCTTTAATTTTATCCCAATTGTTGGATATAATTTCTATCGTAGCTTCCAACGGTACGTTAGTAAACATACTTTTTACATCGAGGCTTATTACTGTATTTCCAGGTGCTAGGGGGTTGTTTGACAAAAAGGTTTTAAGTTCTAGGGAGTTTTTTACATTGTAGTTGTGTAGGTTTTTTAGCTGATTCAAGGGTTTTAATATGAATTCGGTAAGTTTTTTAAGAGGGTGAGAGTAAGTGCATATTATCGGTCTTAATTTGTTGTTTTTTGTTTTGTACACTCCATATGCCGAAGGAATTTTTGAAGTGTACGTGGTATATTTACTTTGGTCAAATTTGGAAATGATTTTTTCTTCTACAAGTTTTTTGATGAGGTTATTGTTTTTAGTTTGAAGGCTATTTGTGGGGTCTTTTTTAATTATTTTATAAGTTGAGGAGTCTGAAAAGAGTTCTTCCATTTTTTCATTGTATTCTTCTTTTTTTATTATTACATATTGCTTGGTTTTATCGGTATTAAGGACGACTAAATTCGGGTTTTCGAGAAAAAATTTTTTGGTTTTCTTTGCATTTTTTAAAATTGTTTTATTGAAGTCTAGGTGGGTGGGTAGAAGTTTGTGATTGGCTTTTTCTTTTTGGAGGTAGTTGGTTACGACATTTGTAGATTTTCCCCTTAGTGTGTTAATGGGTATTGCTTTAAAAAAAAAATTTTTTTAGTAGGGAGAAATTTGATATTTCAACCCTTTGCGAGAGGGGCATCCGTTGGGCAGAATGGCCATTATTTCTACCTTGATACTTCCCCTTGCTTGATACTTCCCCCTCCTTGAAATTCCTTAAATTTCCCCTCCCTTATACTTCCCCCTCCTATCTTGCTCCTTCTCTTTAAGGAAGTTTTTGTTGGAAGCTCTTCAAACTAGTAATTTTTATTGCGCACTTATTCCAAGTTTTTGAAAAAAAAAAAAGGATAATTTTTCTAAATACTTGAAATTATTCTTCCACTCTATTATACTTCCCCCTCCTTGAACTTCCCCTCCTTTATACTTCCCTCTCATTCATACTTCCCCTCCTTTATACTTCCCCCTAATTCATACTTCCCCCTCCTATATTGTTCCTTTTCTTGGAAGTTGCAGTCGGGGCCAGCCCTCAGACTAGGTAGTACTTTTTTGTTGTAAATACGTTGTTGGGAGGTCTTCCGTGAAGGGGCGAGAGTTTAAACTTGTTAGATCCTGTCCGACAGGATAATGCGATCTAGAACCAATTCCGTTAAGAGGTTTGACAAGCCTCAGCGCTGCTGATTACGGCCCTCCACCTTCGGATTAGACTCGACGATTGTCTCCCCGGACCGCCTTTCCACTCAATCACAAAGTTCTGTTTTAAAGAGTAGAAACTCAATTTGTTCTCTCGTTTTTCGAAGTTTTTACAGCGGTTCTCTACGTGGGATATTTTACGAAAGGGCCACAAAAGGGTTGGTAGGGGCAAAAAAATGAATATTTACGAGGTTAATCCCTTCGATTTTGACCGTTATTCCACCCTGTCATGTGAAGGCTTATCAAATTAATTTTTCCCTTGTGTGTCAAAACGATATTTAACTTATTATTTTCAAAATTTCAATTAATTTTGTTTGGAATGTGATCCCAAATTAAACATGTGACAAAAATTAAACTTTTAAGGACATCAAAAATTAAAAATTTAGTGCCGTGACCAGGATTCGAACCTGGGTTATTGCGGCCACAACGCAAGGTCCTAACCACTAGACGATCACGGCTACTCCTGAGGTGAAAGAAGTAGATGACCGTTTCTTACAAAGACGAAGGAAACTGGAGCAGAGGAAATAGAGATCTTTCCCTATCCTTCTAACAGATGGAGCCTAAAGTTTAAAGAAAAAACAGGTTCCGCCATTTTCCCCACCTCCTATTCAAGAGAGATTTCAGAGAGTAATCAGGTTTGAGGGCATTTTACGCCGCGTGACTACCCTGAATATGTCGAACGATTTTCCTCGGAATAAATGCATTTCAATGAACTTAATAACGTCTCAACCACAACATCTCCGTTTTTTTATTCACCTCGATATATTTTGAAGAAAAATTTATCATGCTAATTCTAGTTATAATTACCATAACGGTTATTACATAAAGCTAGAGAGTAATGCAATTTCCTGGGGTCGCTATTAGTCTAATTAGTCCCGAATGGAATTGCTTGCCAATAAACTGGTTTTCTAACTTATTCACTGCCTTGATTTTCTACAGTTTTCATCATTAAAACAGTGACAATTCATCAAATTTTAACTACGGGAGTAAAAAAAAAATTTTTTTTTGACCGCAGATTTTGTTAAAACTAATCAATTTAAGATTTGGCATTCTCGGTTCTTCCCTTTCTTCCTTTTTCTGCAGTTTTTATTCGAGAAATACATTTTTTTGGGCAATTTTCGGGGTTTTTTCTTCTTTTTTTGGGCGTTTTCCAGGGTATTTTAGTTGTCACTTGATAAAATTTAAATGTATGATAAGGGATTTTTCTTGTGGTCTAATTAAATCATTATTAGCTGTTATTAATCAGACGCTGGGAAGAGATTTGCCTGAAAATGACCATTGCGTGTCTCCCTGCTTTCGTTTTAATGGGAGAGTGTTTCTCTCTTCAAAAAATTCTTTTTTCACGGGAGCAAGGGGAAAACAAATTGATGCCTAGGGGTGATCAACCTTCCCTCACACCAAAAAAACATGGGCTAAAACAAAAATTTCCCACTCACTTTGCGAGTCCTTTGAAAGCAAGATCTTCGATGACAGTGATCTTATTTTCGTACAGCGTGAGGATTTCGAGAGTGTCCAGACCTTCGAACGCTTTCGCGTGAACCTGCGTGATTTTATTATGGTTCAAATTAAGTATAAGGAGATGGTGAAGGTTTCGAAATGCAGGTGAGGGGACGGATCCTAAACTATTCTGCGAAAGATCGAGTTGAGTTAGACCAATTCCTGAAACAGAAAACAAAGTTTAATCAGTACAATGGATTTGATATTTTAATCAAAAGTGGCCGTTATGTGTTCAACCGGACGTAAATCGTTAATAAGCATGATGAGGGTTTAATCTGATTTAAAGTAAAACCATTTTCCTGTTACATTATTTCTGAGTGGCTAAAAGCGACTTTTCCTCCCAACAACTTAGCTCCTGCGATAGCTGTCAGGAAGAAATGCCACTATGTTCACCTATTTTTCTTTTTTATCAGGACGGTACGCTACTGCGATCCTATTAGACCGCTTCTTATGGAGCAGTTTGTGCTTTTCTCACCATTTCCGTGTGTCCTGGCTGGGCGAAGACTTTCATATTTTCTACCTTATGAAGAACGTTTTCTATAGTTAGGATGAGAAAATGATAGCGCTACTGAGCGCTATTGAGGAATACCCCGTCTTGCTATGCTTGTATTCGTTAATTCGTTAACCCATTCAATACGGAGAGCGAGTAAAGGCGCTCATCGAACCTTGCCCAATGACTGAGAGCGCTTTTAAGCGCTCCCTCTACCCATCGCCAGTGACTGACCGCGCTAAAACTCGCTCTTCTCCTGTACTTTTCTAAAGGTATTCTTTCGCTCCATTCGTTCACGAAAGTTGTTTTACCGATTCTCCGTGATACAGTGGAGTCCAATAAAGATAACCCCATTCGCCGTTTTTACCTCAGATTTTTCGAACTGGAATTGTAAATATTGCTTATATACAGGGTGTCCGGAAACACATGGCAAGCGTCTGGGAGAGCGTTAAAAAGTGGTTTTACGAAAAAAAGTTAAATGTAAACCCCCCTTAATTTAAATCAAAGAATTTGATGGTGTAGTTTAAAATCCGCCTGGATATACAGGGTGTCCCAGACACAACCTAACTTCGTTATTTCAAATGAGAACCCCTATTTTTTTTTCGTAATCTACGCAAAATTTCAAGTAGATTTGAGTACTCATATGACGATTTTGGACAACTTTTAAAAAATATCAAAATTTAGCGTTTTTTGCGCTAAAATCCGTTAAAATTGACCTAGGAGACTCGTTTTTTTTTAATTCCACTTATTTTTTCCCGAAGAATCCAACTGTCTCAAATTTGAGCATCTTCGCATTCTGCATCACGAGATTTCGTCGCTAATGGCCTTTTTCAAGTTTAACTCCAAATTCCATACTTCAAAAATGGAAATTAGCGATTTGTTGACGGAATTTTAATTTTTGATGCATAAACACAAAAGACGCTGTAGCTCTTTCAAAATTTGTGGTCCGAAAGAAAAATTCCTTTCAACAAGTGCTAATTTCATTTCTGAACTAAAAATTTGGGTTCTAACTTGAAAAAAGGCCATTAGCGACGAAATCTCGTGATGCAGAATGCGAAGATGCTCAAATTTGAGACAGTTGGATTCTTCGGGAAAAAATAAGTGGAATTAAAAAAAAAAACGAGTCTCCTAGGTCAATTTTAACGGATTTTAGCGCAAAAAAACGCTAAATTTTGACATTTTTTAAAAGTTGTCCAAAATTGTCATATGAGTACTCAAATCTACTTGAAATTTTGCGTAGATTACGAATCTGAAATAAAAAATAGGGGTTCTCATTTGAAATAACGAAGTTTGGTTCTTTTGGGGGCACCCTGTATATCCAGGCGGATTTTAAACTACACCATCAAATTCTTTGATTTAAATTAAGGGGGGTTTACATTTAACTTTTTTTCGTAAAACCACTTTTTAACGCTCTCCCAGACGCTTGCCATGTGTTTCCGGACACCCTGTATAATTATCGGTTTTGTTTCCTTTTTCAAAATAATAAATTTTATAAAAGGTTTCAACGAGAAAAGCCAATAGAATATCGGAAAAGAATTGACGATCGGGGGGGGGGGGGGGGGGGGGGGGAACGCTAGATTAGTTACTTATGCAATCCAGCAAGAATCTATGTATTACCAATGACTGAGAGCGCTTAAAAGCGCTCAAAAAATCAAAAAATCTGAGGTAAAAACGGCGAATGGGGTTATCTTTATTGGACTCTATTGTATCACGGAAAATCGGTAAAATAACTTTCGTGAAAGACTGGAGCGAGAGAATGCCTTTAGAAAAGTACAGGAGAAGAGCGAGTTTTATCGCGGTCAGTCACTGGCGAAGGGTAGAGGGAGCGCTTGAAAGCGCTCTCAGTCATTGGGTAAGGTTCGAAGAGCGCCTTTACTCGCTCTCCGTATTGAATGGGTTAATGCTTGTATTTGACATTGACTTTTGTCTATATTTAGAAACGACACGAATACGATTTTAAGTGACCTTTTGCCCTTTGAGTTCAATCATGTGCTCCGTATGACGGATGAATGATAAATTTTTTTTACAATGATTTACTTTTGACTACTTCGGATCTGGATGTCGCCTCGTTATTTGTTGAAAAAGTGAAAGAGTAATCGATAGAAAAGGCAGTTATGTGTAGAGGGAAAAAAAAGCAATCAGTTTCTCGTTTTTGAGTCAAGAGGAGTCTAATTGCAAATAGTTTTTACTACGGCTAAAGTGCCTTTTTTTCTTCTTCTTCCCTTCTATGTAATTGCTCGACTGGAAACGTTTTCTTTTTATTTCCTTCTCGTGTAGTATCATTTAGACAATTTTATAATGAAAAGGTGGCATTGAAGTAAACACATTTGTACTCAAAAATATTTTCGGCCAAAGAAAACGTTTAGATTCCGCTGTCGGGATCTTCGCGGTATTCAGGTTGAAAAAGAGGCGAGACGGGTTTCGTCCTTTAAACGCTCAATTCGACCGAGGGGAACCTTTACTGAAGCGTAAACTTTTCGAGAAACACCATTTCCTTTCCTCTTCTCCATCTCCTTCCAGAAAATGGGAAACGTCAACATCGGGGAGTAGTTCACGTTGAAATATGGAAATTCCTCACTCTCTTGTCCCTTGTATGCGAAACGGATTACTCGCACG
This sequence comes from Orius insidiosus, assembly GCA_014119065.1. Taxonomy (NCBI): domain Eukaryota; kingdom Metazoa; phylum Arthropoda; class Insecta; order Hemiptera; family Anthocoridae; genus Orius; species Orius insidiosus. The sequence continues at coordinate 28,716 of JACGAQ010002052.1, forward strand.
GAAGTTAATTTACCTATCTGCCCCATTTCGTTTAATTCCTAATAGAAAATCAATCTCCTCCAAGCATTTTTTTTCTTCCTCCACTCCAACTTTTGCTATAAAAATCGAAGAACTTGATAAATCGGTCTTCGTCCGCCAGGCAACACAGCCCAAAAATTCGGTATTTTTAAAGTTGCTTAAAGAGGTTATTGGAAAGGTCTTAAGATTTTGAGTATATTGCGAATCTGCCATGACAAGAGGAGGCATTTTGAACGATCGTCGCCCTGGAGCACTCTGTATGTCAGATCAAAAAACCCACGAAGCCAATCGATTCCCTGCAAAACGCCAGGTCATCTCTGCTGTTGGGCTGTAGGAATTGCCATTTTATGCTGCCGTACAACCCAACAGCACACTAAGATGTTTAATTAATTGGGCTTAAATTAGTTTTTAATGGGATCAAAAATATGCGCATGCGATTGTTTTTATGGGCCATAGCACCGTCACGTCAGGGGATCTTTATTTTATCCTATCAGACATTACGCACTCATAATTTACAATTAAACAAGGTCTTTGTATTCCGACGGAAACGAACATTCGTATCTCGTTTTTTCTTTATAACGCTTAACCACGCCAGGAGGGGTCAACTTATTCCTCAAGAACCGATGGTAGATGGTTATTCATGATTTTGATATGAGGCGCTCCGGGTACGAAGGGCGAACTCAACTAAACGTAGTTTCGAGATATTCGCATTTTAAAGTTTTATGTTAAGGGCGAACTCAACAGAAAAGTCATGCTCTGGAATGGGAAAAGGAGTGGGGTTGTGGACTAGGATGTAGAGTTCGCCCTTCGTACCCGATCGGATATCGTAGTTAGAGCATTGCCGCATATCGGTTTTTACGTATTTTAAAGCGGAAAAAAGGGAAAACTCTATATAAAAATTATATGGGTGTATTCATCAAAAGGTCTAGAATCTGAAAATGAAAAAAAAAATTTGTCCGATGTTGAGTTCGCCCTTCGTACCCGGAGCGCCTCAATTGTAATCGTATTTTTTTTCTGCGATTACAATCGTAATTGTATTTTTTTTCTGCGATTACCATTATAATCGTATTTTTTCTGCGATTAAAATCGTAATGAAAAAAATGCAATTACGACCGTAATCGCAGAAAAAAATACGATTATAGTGGAAATCGCAGAAAAAAATACAATTACGATAGTAATCGCAGAAAAAAAATACGATTACGATTTTAATCGCAGAAAAAATACGATTATAATGGTAATCGCAGAAAAAAAAATACAATTACGATTGTAATCGCAGAAAAAAAATACGATTACGATCGTAATCGTTAAAAAAAGTGCGATATAAAGTGCGATTACAATCGTAATCTCCGAAAAAAATACGAATACGATTGTAATCGTAATCGTAATTAAGAAACTTGCGATTACGATTACGCCCAACACTGGGGTCAACTTATTCCTCAAGAACCGATGGTAGATGGGTATTCATGCTTTTGATATTTAATTGTATTTCTAGTGTTCGGTAAATGGCGTTTATAAGGCCTCCAATAGACGCATTGTTGACATGTTAAAGATCAGTTACCTTGGAGACGGGAGCTTATGCATGTTAACCATTCATCCCACGTCTAATCCGAGGGATTGACGGAATTATTCGAAACCAAGCGAAACCTCAGCAGACATGAAAACAGTTTCACTCCGCAAAACATACATCGGTTTAATTGAAAATCCATTTCAATTACGTAGCCTGGATTTAATTTTCTAAAACTTTCTACATCGATGTTTTTCATTTCGAAAAGGTGTCGCCCTTTGAAGAGGGAAGTGTTAATTTTGAGGAAGTGATTAAACCCTTGGAAATTAATAACAGCGACAAGGGCTTTTTGCAATCTGTACCGCTATTTACTTAAGGACTGCGTGTAGAATATTTAATCGTGACTTTGCATATTAGATTCATGTTAATCCCACTTGAGTCAAGGCTAATTAACTTGGCCATTGTCGATGATCCGGGATGCGGTCAAACCGGTCGATACGTCTCCGACAATTTAATTGAGAAAAAATCTTGCATTTTTCAATTTAATCAATGATTGACCTTTTCGAGAATTCACGTTTGGGTGACTTCTTTTTGGATGGATGAGTCGAGTCAAAACGTGATCGAAGGAGTTTTTGGTAAAAAACCCCGTTAGTAACAATAAAGCACGTCCTCCAGTTTCCATTTTATTGTGTCCAAAATGACTTCGATAAATCATTTTGAGTTTTAGGTTGTAATCCTTGGTAGTTTTCTTGTCTCGTTAGACTTGAAAGACGGACGAGAGAGATAAATGAGGAAAACGGATTTTCTAAGTGATGTATAAGGACTAATGGTAGCGCTTACTTTCGCGAAAGAGATAACGCCTAAAAGTTGGGAAAATAATTGATTTTCTTATCTGAAGGCGATTATCCTAATGCAGCTGGTAAAGCTCATAATCTTGGGCTTATACGATGAAATTTGATGGTGAACCACATGATTGAAGTGGAACCTTCAAGAAGGCAGAGTTCAAACTTTTATCGACTTAATCGAATGAGCGATAGCGGAGCATGACGCCTCAGTCTCACTCGCTAAAACTAGTGACAAGATAATCCTACAGGGAGCGAACTCTGGTGGAACAAATAACAAGCCCCCGACTATAGCCGACTTTAACCGAAAGCGTGACGAGTGACTCTCATTCAAAACCCACACAGCTGCACGGAACATGACTGCTCGGAGTCACTATCTCCGCTAAGGACTAGTGATAAGATAATCCTACAGGGAGCGAACAAATCACAAGCCCCCGACTATAGCCGACTTTAACCGAAAGCGTGACGAGTGACCCTCATTCAAAACCCACACAGCTGCACGGGGAACATGACGGCTCAGAGTCACTATCTCCGCTAAGGACTAGTGATAAGATAATTCTACAGGGAGCGAACAAATCACAAGTCCCGACTATAGCCGACTTTAACCGAAAGCGTGACTGCCTACCTGCAAGCGTGACGAGTCACCCTCATTCAAAACCCTCACAAGAGCAGCAAAAAGCGAACTCTGGTGTGTTCAAAATGAATCACCAACCCCGAGTCGTGCTAGGCAACTAAAGTGTTTACTTTAAAAACGTACCCATTGAACTTAAAGATGATTCTTCGACGACGGCCAAGCTGCTGTTGTGAATAGTCAAGTGTCTTATGTCGATTCCTAAGAAGATGAAACTCTGAAGTTTAGGTAGATTGTTGTGCCTCAGTTTAAGATAGTAGACGACTATATTCGATTTCCCTTTGATGACAGCCATTGCCTTGTTGATGTGGAAGAAATCGGTGAACTCGCAGAGGATGTCGAGACCGTTTTTCTTCACGACGCAAACGCATGGGTTGATCTCCTGGCGTGGTGGACATTGGTAGGTCGCCCCGTTTTGGGACTGACCTACCGCGAAGCCCACCGCCACCATAAAGGTCGCCCAGTAGAGATTCATATCGACCACAACGAGTCCATCAATGACCACACCTGAAACAAAAATGACCATCTGTCATGTCAGAAACTCATTAAGCCCTCCTGTCAAGGTGTTAATCCTATCATTGATCATTACTCATTACTAGCAATCACTTGACAATTTGTCTCACCCGCCAAATGTGAAATCAGTATCATAGATCTCCCTCTTCATCTCTAGTAAACCTATTTTTTCCCTTTATTTAGGAACAAAGAAAAACAGCTTTAAAACAGATTACCTACCACAATAAACTCCCTCATATGGAACGATTTAAATAATAAGAATAAATCCGGTAGGCGGATAACATAAAAGTAGGACTTCATCCTGTACTTTTTCGCGTATGAAATTTATAGCTTTAATATTCAAATGAGGAGGGAAGAGACATTTTAAAACTGTCTATTCATAATTTTTTTATAGGCCTTAAAAATTAACATCAACGACTCAACAAATTAAACTTGTGTTTTTTAAAACTCTCTAAAATTCTGAGAAAAGAAAATTACTCGGGCTACAGGTAATTAAAAAAAACTCAAATTTTTTTCGAGTGTTTTGAAAAGGGATCATATTTTGAGAGCTATTGGATATTTAATGTCAACATTTGGCCCACGTTTATTCTCGGTAATTTTTAGGTCGTGAAAAAAACTGTTTCTTTTTTTATTTTCTGCGATAAAGGTTTTTATTCATTCTTTTAGTCGCTTATTTTATTGTTGGAGCACAATTTGCTGCAATTACCTCGTTTACATTTACAAAAGAAGAGGGATAATTTTGTTTGTTTTTGTTTATAAATATTTTAGCTTTCTCAAAGAGAATTGTGTTACCCTTGATGTACGGTTTTTGGCTCATTCAGATTCAGTAGAGGAAAATAGATTAGCGATTTGCTTTTTAACTTCCTTAAAGAAGTTATTGTGATAACCTCGACGTCGGGTTTTTGGGGAAGGTCTTCCAGACCTCGGAGGGTCAAATCGAATATTGATCTTTACCGATCTCAACTTTGTCTGTGGTGCCGGCCGGCCGTCCGTAGCATTTTTTTCCGGAACACTTAACGGCCACAGTTTTCAACCGATTTTCACCAAATTTTCTTTGGTCGGTGAACAAAAAACTAACGAGGGCGATTTTTGAATTTCGAAAAAATTGCGGAGATATGTTTGTTTGAAATTTTAAAAAAATTTCGGATTTTTGCCGATTATTCTTTATATTTACGAATTTTGGTTTAAAAAAATTATCATTTTTTTTACGGCTAGGTTCTTTAATGGATTTATAGCACTTGTTTTTGGTTGATTTTTATTCAGACATGTTTCGATCAAAACCCTTGATCTTCATCAGTGAATCTGTGAAACGACATAATTACTATATAACAAAAGATCTTATTGTAATAAGCATAAAATTAATAAAAACATAAAGAGAGAGCACATTGAAATTTTTAAAAGATAGGTAGATACAAAAAGGGGTAATTAAAAAGTATTTAAAAACACTTTCACTTACAATTTTTTGGTGTTTTAATGATTACATCGAAAATATATTTTGTTCATCCTTGGTGTAAATTCTCTTTTTAATTGAAGCTAAAATAACATAAAATTTAATAACTATTACTTATTGTTGAACTCTTATTTTTACCATATTTTTTGGTTTCTCGATTACTACGTTTTATAAACAAGCACATTTTTTCGATATTGTTTTCTCTTTCTTAAGAGTAACCAATTTTTAAAAACCAATTTAGAGTAATAAAATTTAAATAATATAAAAATAACGCATGCTTTTAGAACGGAAACTTTTAAAACTATGAAAAAACAGTGGTGACTAGATTTTGTTATTCTTTTAATTAGGGATTAGATTAAACATAAATAGATTTATTAATAAAAATTTTCGTTAAAAGGTAGTAAAAGTATAAATTATTGCTCTAAAAAAAAACTGTAGTATATTTTGTTATTATATTGACATTTTTTCTAAACCTAACGATGTCATTGACAATTTTTTACATGTCACACACGGGAAAAACTATGACACACAGGAAAAAAAAAAAAAAAAAAAAAAAAAAAAAAAAAAAAAAAAAAAAAAAAATTCTACAACCTCAACAACACCCATACTTAACAATTATTTTTTAATAACTTGTGGAGCCTACCTAATCTGATGAAAGATGTTAACGTACATGTTATTGATTTTTCATTGGGCCCTCTATCATTTAGGGCTGATTCATTTTGAAAGATTTCAATGTTTTCTAAAATTAATCGTTTACTAAGGTTCGGTTCGATATGTAGTATTTTTGGATCATCTAAATTGAATGAGTGTAAAGTGGTTATACAATGTTTACTGAGAGCAGTACTAGGGTCTAGATTTCAACACTGCGTCTATGTTGTGACATTCTAGTGGCCAAGAAGTTTTTGGTTTGACCTATGTAGGGTTTTTTGCAATTGCGGCACTCAACTTGATACACACATCCTATCTTTTTTGAAGTTGGAATGATTTGCTTTAATGTAGGGAATAATTTTGAAAGCGGTTCAGAAATTTTAGTTGCAATTTAAGATTATTGTCGTTACAAGCGGGTTTAAGGGCTGAAATAAGGTTTCTGTAAGGTGTGGTACATATGTTAAGCTAGTATAATTATTAATTTCAAAATTTGGATGTACTATTTCATTGTTTAGATTTTGCTGTTTTTGAAATTAATAATTATACTAGCTTAACATATGTACCACACCTTACAGAAAACCTTATCTCAGCCCTTAAACCCGCTTGTAACGACAATAATCTTAAAATTGCAACTAAATTTTCTGAACCGCTTTCAAAATTATTCCCTACATTAAAGCAAATCATTCCAACTTCAAAAAAGATAGGAGGTGTGTGTATCAAGTTGAGTGCCGCAATTGCAAAAAACCCTACATAGGTCAAACCAAAAACTTCTTGGCCACTAGAATGTCACAACATAGACGCAGTGTTGAAAATCTAGACCCTAGTACTCTCAGTAAACATTGTATAACCACTTTACACTCATTCAATTTAGATGATCCAAAAATACTACATATCGAACCGAACCTTAGTAAACGATTAATTTTAGAAAACATTGAAATCTTTCAAAATGAATCAGCCCTAAATGATAGAGGGCCCAATGAAAAAATCAATAACATGTACGTTAACATCTTTCATCAGATTAGGTAGGCTCCACAAGTTATTAAAAAAATAATTGTTAAGTATGGGTGTTGTTGAGGTTGTAGAATTTTTTTTTTTTTTTTTTTTTTTTTTTTTTTTTTTTTTTTTTTTTTTTTTTTTTTTTTTTTTCCTGTGTGTCATAGTTTTTCCCGTGTGTGACATGTAAAAAATTGTCAATGACATCGTTAGGTTTAGAAAAAATGTCAAATAATAACAAAATATACTACAGTTAATTTTTTAGAGCAATAATTTATACTTTTACTACCTTTTAACGAAAATTTTTATTAATAAATCTATTTATGTTTAATCCCTAATTAAAAGAATAAACAAAATCTAGTCACCACTGTTTTTTCATAGTTTTAAAAGTTTCCGTTCAAAAGCATGCGTTATTTTTATATTATTTAAATTTTATTACTCTAAATTGGTTTTTAAAAATTGGTTACTCTTAAGAAAGAGAAAACAATATCGAAAAAATGTGCTTGTTTATAAAACGTAGTAATCGAGAAACCAAAAAATATGGTAAAAATAAGAGTTCAACAATAGTAATAGTTATTAAATTTATGTTATTTTAGCTTCAATTAAAAAGAGAATTTACACCAAGGATGAAAAATATATTTTCGATGTAATCATTAAAACACCAAAAAATTGTAAGTGAAAGTGTTTTTAAATACTTTTTAATTACCCCTTTTTTGTATCTACCTATCTTTTAAAAATTTATCAATGTGCTCTCTCTTTATGTTTTTATTAATTTTATGCTTATTACAATAAGATCTTTTGTTATAGTAATTATGTCGTTTCACAGATTCACTGATGAAGATCAAGGGTTTTGATCGAAACATGTCTGAATAAAAATCAACCAAAAAACAAGTGCTATAAATCCATTAAAGAACCTAGCCATTTAACAATAATAGCATCAAACCAAGAAGAAGAACATTTTTTTACATTAATTGATATTTTAGTAGGGTAAAATCTCATAATTCCACCCGTTACGAGAGGGACCTCTCTTGGGCAAAAATCCCATTTTTTTACCTTGATAACTTTAGAACATTGTTGGAAAAAAAAACTTCACCCTCTGTTTCACTTCCCCCTCCGTCATACTTCCCCTCCTTTGTACTTCCCCTCCGTTATACTTCCCCTCCTTTGTACTTCCCCTCCGTTATACTTCTCCCTCCTATATTTTTACTACTCTTTAAGGAAGTTTTTCGTTGGAAGCTATTCAAACAAGTACTCTTTTAGTTTTACTTTCCTGGACGCAACAAATAATCCTTTCATATTTTCGGGGCCTACGAGTTTTGGGACCTCCTTGGGTGGGAGCATGTCCTTTAGGCATTTAAGCCCGGATTATAAGATGTGGCTTTGCGTGGAGGAAGGGCCTTTAGCTAGGAAGTTGCCCCTCTGGAGAAAATACCACGCAAACGGTTTTTGCATTGTTGGCTTTATTTCCCAGTTTCCTTCCCAAAAAGTCCGTCTTTCCTCCTCTGCGAAGGCCGAAATGCCTGGTAAGCATCCTTGACCATGGGTTAGAAAAATAATTTTTAAGTGCAATTTGATATAAGGTTCACTTTCAAAAGTCTCAAAAGTAGTAATATTATTATGAAATAGCAATTCTCTAAAAGAAAACCTCATTTCACATTCTTCCAACTTTTCTACCGGACAAAACGTTACTTTTTGCTTTAAAAAATTCAAAACAGAGGATTTCGTTTACAAAGTAACCTTTGAAGATTAGAAAAGGGAAAGCAACAGAAGCCCCCCTGCGGAGCAATTAATCCGATACTGGGAAATAAAGGAGCAAGCGTGGCTTTTTCGAAACGGGGGCAAGTGTGGAACGGGATCTAAAAATGAAAGATCTCCCAAGAGGAACCCTCTATCCCTGAAGCGTCGAGCTATTACCCAGCCCGTAAGGCATTAGGGTATAATGTAATCAGAGGGGTTCATTACCTTCGAGTCTCCCGGGCATACCTTATCATACCGGCGTAGAGATTAGCGGACACGACCTACACCAAAAAAATCGCATTATTTTTACTTAAGCCTCTCCTCTCAGCCTACTTCATAACTTTGAATATATTTGTTCATAACTTTTGAGCTTATTCATTTTCAAATATTATTTTCATATATTTGAATATAAATAATAGTTGAAAAAATTTTTTCTTCAGCAAAATTATCGATCTTACAATCAATAAAACGTTAATCAAAAAATTTTTCATTTCTGTAAAATTAATTCCTATTGATTTCTCAACTTTCCACGTATCCATCTTTAAATAATTCTCAACGTTAAGTCAAGAAAGCTGTCATATTATAACTTTCTGTTTATTATAATTAAAACTCAGTGGAGTGGTTTACTAAAATTTAATTTACGCTTAGAGCCTTATCTTGTCTTCTTCAAGTTCATTAGAATTTTTTTTTTAACTTTTTCTTTCCTTCAATCCAGAGCGACTTTTCAAAGGAGGGTTTCTAATGGAAAAAAAAGGTCTCAGCTTTGATCCCAGAATCGGAATATTGGTTGGGAAAAAATGAATTTTATAAAAAAGATACCTACAGAAATGCCAATAAAATTATTTATTGTTTTTCATTATTAATTTAGAACGTTTAAAGTAGTACTGTTCTAAAGTCCCTTTGAAAAATTCCTCAAGAATCAAGATAGAAAAATGAAAGTCTTCGCCGAGGATGGCCATAAGGAACGGGCGTGAACTGCCCAAATTTCACCGTAAATAAGTGTGGGGTTTTCAGTACAATAGCTCAATTCAAAAATAAACTCAAAATAACGAACTTTAAGTCTTCAAAAAACGAGATACATATTTCTCACATTTTAGTATTTTTTAAGAAATCAGTAGTCAGGCGACAAAAAACCCCCATTTTGAAAGGATTTTCGGGAGTCTTCCTGGGTTTTTTGATAGCCTTGAGTTTTTTTTGACAGAGAAACCAAATATTGACAGGATTCCTCGTTTTTTTATAGGAAAACCCTTCTTTTCCATTATTTTTAGGTTATTTCACCTGAAACTCGATGTTTTGAGACCAAAACATTGCATTTGTGGGATGGTTCATCACCACTAATTTAGAAAGATAGAAAGAAGTTGTGTTGTATGTGATGTATTGACTCTAATGATATTTTTGATCATATGTTGTGGTACCCCCCCAGAAAAGAAGATGCGTGTGCGGATGCTGGAACGCGAACTGTCGAGCTGTGGCGCGAGTGTCGCAAATGTCGAGAAGTTCGTTCGGAGGTTGAAGTTCCATCAATTCAGCGGGATGAAGAGGTGCGGACTGCTGACAAGTTGAAAGAGTTCCACCAGTTCAGTGGGTCGAACTGGTGTTGAACTGTTGATGTCAATTGACTGTTGATGCTGATACTGATGCCGATACTCATGCTGACGGTGATGATGTTTGATTGAGATTGAGGAAAGAGGAATTGCTGGAGCTGTCGATGGGAATTAAGACGTGCCGGAAGATAGTATCGTTGTGTTTGTATGTTGAGAGAGTGTAAACAACCTTGCTATTGTTTCATCGCTGTGTGTTCGTGTTCGTGTTCGTGTTTGTCGTGGGTCACCAATCGTGGGATGGTTGATCACCTCTAATTTAGAAAGAAAGAATAGTTGTGTTGCGTGTGATTTGACTCTAATGATATTTTTGATCATATGTTGTGGTACCCACACATTTTTGCAGATATTTAAGATGTAAAATTGGGCTTTTTGTACACTTAAGGCTCATTTATAAGTTTTTCTCCAAATCTAAGGGCCTTTGGCTAAAACTGATCGTTTTTACCCAAACCTTAGTAAATTTTGTATACAATTACAGATGTAATAAGGGTTTTTCGTTAAAATTTGGGCTTAAAAAAAAATCATTGATTTGTCCGATAAAAATTAGTTTTGGGACGCATCTGTGACTACCCTCCGAAAGATCAGCTGGAGGCAACAGTTTTGATTTAGTCAAACTTTTCAAATTTCATAAAACCTTTTTAAGTGGGAATTTTTTTTCGGCGCCTTCCGTTTTACAGCAGCGTCTCCACAATATATTCTCATTTTTAGGTATTTTACCTCATTTTTATCCAAAATAATAAGCAAACGCACTGTAAACCTAAATAAACACGACAAAAACAAATTGAACAAAATTGTTAACGTTCTACAAACTTAAAAGCACTTTAGGGCAAGCTCTGAATCTAGATATTTTTATTTTTAAAACTCCATTGGCATGAAGAGTAAATAGAACCCTATTTCGCTACTCAACTCTTCTTTTGTTAGTCGAGGTCGCCGATTTATTTAATTTAATTATTAATCGAATTAATTTCATAAATAATATAACGTTTTTACATGTTTATAAAATTATATCGGTTTAACAAAATAACAAAAGTGTGTGAGAGAATCGAAATATGACGGAATTTATGTTTTTTTTGTTACCTTTTTTTTATCCGGGGTAATCGGTGGAAAAAACAAAAAACAAAATAAAATTTTTGAAATAATTTTTTATCCTTTATCCTGATGTCGACGGACAGAAAGAGGCTGACTGACTGATAGGCCAATAAACACTTCTTCAAATGATTGACCTTGTTATATACCACTTATTATATTTTTCAGCGATCCCAAAATGTTTTTTTTATTATTTATTATTATTAAGTTAAGCCTAACGAAGTTTTTGAATAAAGGTGATTATCTTATAAGCTGAAAGCTTTCAGCATCCAGGCTTTAACGAGAAAATCTATAAATCTAATTTTCACCCTTGGTTTTAATTAATAATTACAGTACCTCATTATTCCTTAAGGTTTTTTTTTTTTTTTTAAAAACCTTTTTTAAACTTTTGTAGAAATTCGTGTGTTTGACTATTGATCAATTTAAGAGCAAAATAAGTTTAAAGTTTAAAGCAGTTTAGGAAGCCAAATTGGGTGCTATGTCGTCGGTTTCGATGGGCTTGATTGCTTTGAAGTTCAACGAACAAAAGGGCCTCGGCTGATTCTACACGCTGGCGAGTTTAAGTGCTCCATTCGAAAAGGCCCCTTTTGTTCATTAGTTTTTGATTATTTATTTTTTGGGGGAAAGAAAAACACTGGATTAATCTCGCAGTAATAACAATTAAGCCAAGAGATTTTTCCCCCCGAAATTTGCGAAGATCTGTCCAGATAAAGTTTTTTATGGCGTACTTGTGTATTTACGATACCGGAACAACGCGCATGCGAGTTTTTATGCGTTTTTAGTTCCCGCGTTTTTTCAAAATTTATCTTTTGAGATTTGCCAAAATTCAAACTAGTTGGTTACGAGGGGGTTTATTTTCTTTCCCTCTCGCTAGGAGAGCTCGTTTGATAACACGAAACGGTTAATTTTTTCCTCTCGCAAAGATAGCTCGTTTGATATCACGAGGTGGTTAATTTTTTCCCTCTCGTTAGATAGTTCGTTTGATTTTAATTCTTCTCTACACGAGCTTTCCTTGCGAGAGAAAAAAAACCCTCATGTTATCAAACTAGTTAGAATTTAGGCAAATCTCAAAGATGAATTTTTGAAAAAACGCGGGAACTAAAAATACACGCATGCGCGTTGTTCTGGTATCGTAAACTCACATGTACCTTTTATTTTGTCCAATTGATTCATTTAGGTAGTTTTCTTTTCTTTGAAATCTATTTGCATAAGAAGGTATAAAAAGATTCAATCGATCACGCGTCTGTGGTTTTAATTCAAATAATATAATCCCCACTTCCCCTCCGCGGTTGTCACCTTGGCGTGGTGGAGGGGCTCATCCGCCGCGGCCCTTGGGGCTTCCCCCTCGGGCCGTGGCGGATGCTAAGAGCAACCAACCACTCAAAACCAGGGTTGAACAGCGACGCCCTGGTCTTGGCCGGGGGTGGTAAAACAGCCGGCTGTAGTTGCGGACTCTGGATACCGGGCGCCCTCCAGTTTCAATTAGCCTTCCCGCGGTATCAGGGCTCTGCCGCGGGTGACCTTCTATTCCCTTGTTCCAAAAAACAAAAATTGAGAATAATATAGAACAAAACAAAATCAATAAACCCGATCGTCGGGACCCAACGGGGACCGATGATCTTTCCCTGGATGCCGAGATGGACCAGGTTGCGTCGCTCTTGGGCAACGCGACTCCGTTTGTCTCGGCGTCCGAGGACTCCCAAGGTGCGGCTGAGCAACTCTCTCGGGACGACAGGGATCGAGGGAGGGGCCGGCTGCATCTGGTCCGATGGAGGTGGACCCATCTCCGGGAGCCGATGGCACACCGGGGGTCCCTTCGGGAGCCGATGGCATACCGAGGGGATCTCTGGGAGCCGATGGCGCACCGGAGACCGCCAAAGTCAGGAAAAACCCCGCAAGGGTAGAAAGAGTGGGGCTGCGCGGAAGAAGCTCCGAAAGCTGCGGGAAGAGGGGGAGGCGTCTACTAAGGACGCAGACCCCTCAGTACTGCGGCCGACGGGACAATCTCCGGTCAGTCAGCCTCCCGTTCTGAAAAGGAAACGGGAACCGGGCACCACTCCTGAGGTGCAAAAGAAGACCAGGGAGGAGACTTCCAGGTCTGGCAAATCAGGAGTGTGGAAAGGTGACCGATCCTATCGGGACACCCTTGTTGGGGTGAGAGTGGGGGTGGTGAGGGCTGAGCACCCGAAGGAGGAGCTGATGATGAGCAGCTGGTGGACATCCAGAAGCTCATCCTGCGACTCATAAGGGTGCAAGGAGGCACCAAAGTCGCCCCAAGATTCCAAGGCATCTCCCTCAGGTCCGGGTGGATGGTCCTCCACTGTGTGGATCATCAAACCGCTACCTGGGTAAGAGAGAGCCTTGGGGTTGAAAACGTTTGGGAGGGGGGCCGTCTAAGGGTGCTGGACGAGGGAGAATTCCCGGTGCAGCACACGGCGGTGGCTTACCTCCCAAATTCCTGCGATGATGAGACAGGGGAAATCCTCGATCTCATCAGGGGGCAGAACCCTGCTCTCCTGGTGGATCGTTGGAGAGCCCTGGCCAGGCGAGATGAGGACACCACGGTGCATCTGACTCTTGCCCTGGACGAAACATCAGCAGGTCTTCTCCTTACGGATAGCCGGATCTTTTATAGATTCGGTAGGGCTACCGTAAGGGTGAGGAAAAAGCAAGAAGAGCAGCCGAAGCCAAAGGAGCCGGAGGAGATGGAGTTGGACCCACCTGCGGGAGGGGGGACTTCTACTCCGAAGGCTCCTGAGGACAGAGGCTGCAAAGGTGGCAGAGGCGAAGCTGGGGCTGGGGGCGGCAACGTCCCACGACCCAGCCGAGCCGGGCCAACATCTGGCGGAGGCGAAGCTGGGCCGGGGGCGGCAACGTCCTACGACCTAGCCTAGCCGGGCCAACAACCAGAGGGCGGATGAGGACAAAAGGAAAGACAAATTGAAAGATTACCGTCCGCCCCTCCAAGGCCTCAAGAAGAGGAGGCCCGACTCCTCCCCGACCCGCAGGGGAGGAAAGGGGAGCAAGGCCGCCACTGACCCCCACATGCCCAGAAGAAATGGGCCATGGGGGGGCAGGAGGCGAAACTAGCTCACCCGTACACCCCAGGGATGGAGGCTCGCGCAATAAGGTGTGTCCAGATCAATCTTCACCTCCAAAGCAGCGTCGGCTGTGCTGACGCAGAGGATGGTGGGATCTGGTCTGGACATAGCTTTTGTTCAGGAACCCTGGGTATACAAGGAGGAAGTAAAAGGACTGAGCCTCCCCCAAGGTAAACTGATTTACTGCAAGAGTAATGGAGGTCTTCCCCCGAGGACTGCCATACTCATAAAGAGCAGGATAAAATTTTTGTATGTTCCAGAACACACGTCGAGGGACATCACAACGATAATTGTCGAGGGATCAACAGAGAGAGGACACCAGAGGATGATGTGCTCCTCAATTTATCTTCCTGGTGAGGAGGAGATCCCTTCCTTGCTGCTGAGGCGGCTCGTTGGATACTGCGTGGAGAAGGGAGTTGACTTTCTTCTTGCGGGCGACGCCAACGCACATCACACCGTGTGGGGAAGTACAGATGTCAACGTTCGAGGTGAGTCTCTTCTTGATTATCTGTTAACGAACCAAATTGACTTTCTTAATCGTGGGACGGAGCCTACCTTCGTCACGTCGGTACGAAGGGAGGTTCTAGACCTAACCCTTGCGAGCAGGAATCTTGCAAGGAAGATTAAAGGTTGGCATGTGACCAGGTCGTCATCTCAGGTTCGACATCAAACCTGAGGGAGAAACATGCAGCACCCAAAAAACACCAATTGGGATCTCTTTAAAGGACTACTTAGCGTGGGACTTGAGGGGGTAAACTATTCCATCTCTAATACTGATGACCTGGACTATGCGGCTTCGCAGTTGAACCAGGCCATCAGGACGGCATTTCATGACAGCTGTCCTGTTAAAACCAGAGGGAACAATAAAAATTCGCTCTGGTGGAACAGGGAGCTGGACTTGCTGAGAGATAGGACTAGGAAAGCCTTTAACAAGGCAAAAAGGGACGGCTCCTGGAGGGATTACAAAGACCTCCAATCCGTCTACAATAAAGCCATTAAAAAGGCTAAAAATGACTCCTGGAGGAAATTCTGTGACGAAATGGCGGACCTTACGGTCGCCAGTCGGATACAGAAGATTATGAGAAGAGGGCACTCCAACCCAATGGGCCTTTTAACTAAGACCAATGGGGGCTATGCCGAAAACGCCAGGGAGACCCTCAAAATTCTTCAGGAGGAACACTTCGGCAATTCTGAGCTGATAGGCTCGGAAGGTGAAGGCGAAGCAGAGGCACCACCTCTGAATCCTACCACTCAGAGAGACAGGAGGCTAGCCTACAGTCTCTCTGGTAGGATTTTTACTCCGAACAGGGTCACTTGGGCGGTCAATTCGTTCCGACCATTTAAGACCCCAGGAGGGGACGGAATTGGCCCGGCCCTTCTTCAGAAGGGACTAGGCCAAATTCTGCCCTATCTAATTCAGCTATGTAGATATAGCTATACTCTTGGGTACATACCTCTTCCGTGGAGGGAGACCAATGTAGTATTCATTCCGAAGGGCGGGGGAAGGGGGATGCGCACCCCAAATCGTACCGACCCATCAGTCTATCATCTTTCCAGCTTAAGGCTATGGAAAAGGTAATAGGTCTGCATATAAGGCAGGAACACCTGGTCAATCTCCCTCTCAGCCCATACCAGTATGCCTACCAGAAGGGGAAGTCCACTGACAGTGCTCTGACCCAACTGGTGGGGAGGCTGGAAAAGGCGATTGAGAACAAGGAGATAGCAGTGGCGTGCTTCATGGATATAGAGGGTGCTTTCAATAGCACTACCTTTGAATCGATGAGGAATGCTGCTCTAAACAGAGGTATCGAACCCTCTACAGTCAACTGGATTGACTCAATGTTATCCAGTAGGGTCGTCACCCTGCGAATCGGGGATGAAATCTCAATGATTAGACCTAGGAGGGGCTGCCCTCAAGGAGGAGTATGTCCCCTCTGCTATGGCTACTCGTTGTGGACGACCTTCTGAATACCCTTAACACACTGGGGTACGAATCATACGGGTATGCAGATGACCTGGTGATCGTCATAAGAGGCAAGTTCGACAGCACCATCTCGGAGCTGTTGCAAAGTGCCTTAAACAGGGTGCAGCAGTGGTGTGTGAGAAGGAGCTGAAAATAAATCCTTCCAAAACATCCATTGTACCCTTCACTCGAAAACGGAAGTATACAATTACTCCACCGACGGTTTTCGGGGAAGTAGTGAACCTATCCAGTGAGGCTAAGTATCTGGGAGTGATTCTCGACCAGAAACTTACGTGGAACCCTCACTTGGAAAAGACCCTGAAAAAAGCCACGAAGGTTATGTGGGTCTGCAATGATTTGTTGGGAGGAACTGGGGCTCCAACCCAAACTTGCACTTTGGTCGTACACTGCCATAGTAAGGCCTATGATTACATATGCCGCTGTGGCGTGGTGGCCGAAGGTCAAGGAGGCCAAAGCCCAGACAGTCCTTACCAAACTCCAAAGGTTAGCTTGCCTATCCGTAACCGGAGCTATGCGTACTTGTCCAACCCTGGCCATGGAGAGGGTCTTAAATTTGCCGCCACTTCACTCCTTCGTGATGAAGGTGGCTGCTGACACTGCTCTGAGGCTGGGAGACAGGGGGCTAGCTATCGGGACCAGGATGGGCGGGATACTGGAGGAGGTGGCCATTTCAGACATGGCAAGGACGGTCCAAGATGTTCAGATCTCCACTCTGGACTTCGACAGACCGTACAGATCGGTGATACACACCAGGGAGTACTGGAAGGCCAATCGACCTTCCTTCCCTCAGGCACACTTCAGTGGTACACGGATGGTTCAAGGATGGGTGGGGGGACCGGTGCCGGGGTAAAAGGCCCTAACTTTGCCTTCTCTGGCGCCATGGGACCCACACCAACGGTCTTTCAAGCAGAAGTGTACGCCATTGAGGTGTGCGCTCTCGAAAATATCCGAAGGGGTACCAAGGGAGCCAACATAGTAATATGTTCGGACAGTCAGGCGGCCATACAGGCCGTCACAGCCTTTGAGGTCAACTCAAAGCTGGTTAGTGGCTGTATCCGAAGTCTTAAAATCCTTGGCGCACATAACAGAGTCACTCTGATGTGGGTGCCAGGACACACGGGGATTGAGGGAAACGAAGCGGCTGATCAATTGGCCAAAAAAGGTTCGCTCACTCCCCTATTAGGACCCTTCCCCTTTTGTGGGCTTACGAAAGACCAGATAAAGGGGAAACAAAAAAGTGGGTTGAACTTCGGTTCCAAAAACAGTGGAGGGAGTCCAGAGGCTTGCGACAAGCGAAAAGACTCATTGACTCCTTCCCTCTAAGAGTCTCACAAACTCTATCTCTGAACCGTAAGGACCTGAGGCTCCTGACTGGTATCCTGACTGGGCACCACCCGGTTGGGTACCACTTAAGGAACATGGGGATAGTCACAGAGGATAGGTGCAAACTCTGTGACGAAGGTTCAGAGACAACAGAGCACCTCTTGAGTGCGAAGCACTTGCAAGGAGGCGGTTTACAATGTTTGGAAAACCCCTTCTTACTTTGGCGGACATACAGGAATCTGCCTTCTGGAAACTGATGGAATTTTTGAGAATTCTACCGGTTTCCAGAATTAGCCCCTAGAAATGAGGCGGCACAATAGAGCCTTAAGGCTTTAAGTGCTAGGGAACCTTAGGGGAACCTCCTCGTGGGCATCAAAAAAAAAAAAAAAAAAAAAAAAAAAACTTTACAAAATACTTTAAATTATAATGGAAAGTTTTCTCCGGCAAAACTTCCACGAACTTTGTCGCCACAGGATCTCAAATGAAATGGAAATGATGTTTTTTTTTTTTTCTTCTTTTGTTATAAATTATAAATAAATTTTGCTTTATTTTCGAAAATTAATGAGGGTGACTATCGTGTATTTGAGTGACTTGCGCTTACCCCCAAAAAGTGGGAAAATTAGGTTTTTTTTTTAACTTCTCACAAAGTCGTCATACGAGAAGTCAATCGACTAGAAATTTTGCGTAGATTAACGAAGCTGAAAAAAGTTTTGAAGAGCTTCCAACGAAAACTTCCTTAACGAGAAGTAGCAACAGGAGGGGGAAGTATATGGGAGGGGGAGTATAGGAGGGTAGTATA